>RJWJ010000876.1:0-167110 GCA_004363605.1 Indri indri
AAAAAAAAAAAAAAAAAAAAAAAAAAAAAAAAGAACATTTCTGTTGTCTGAGCCACCCAGTCTGTGGTATTCCGTTACAGTAGGGCTAGTAGACTAATATAGCAAGTAAGTGAATAAATGCACTAACAATTCTTCCCCTGAGATTAATGTAGAGTGAAGTGTGATTTGCAACTAGGAAAGAAAAATACTTAGTTGAGAAAAATCCAAATGGATTTCTGGGACCTATGATTCTAAATAAGAGAATGTATACAGAAGTGTGTAAGATAATCCCAGCAACGAGAAATGCAATCATTAGTTTCATTGGCTTCCTGTTATTATACTCCAGTCCCAAGTATTCTATTGTAGGGGTCAGATCGGTTCTCATCAGGAGACAAAAGGTGTTTCAGCTAAATTTGGGAAGAGTTGGGAGGAAAACGGGACTAAATTTTCCCAGATCCAAGGCCTACAGTTCCCAAAATGAGAATATAGAGCAGACTGTGGGCCTATAGGACCTTAGACACCTGCCATCCCCATCCTGAAGGGGAAGGAAATACTGCAGAGTGCTTACTGTGTGCTGGGTAGTGTACATGTTATCTCGTGTGTACAGCAGCCATGTGAGATAGATATTACAATGCCTGCTTCACATCACCTGCAGAGCTGGATCTGGGAAACTCCTACACCCATGTTCTCTTCAGGCCACCCAGCTGCCTCCAGGACATGTGTGTGCTGGGAGAGGTGGAGAGTGGCTCCCATCAGGTGGCTCCTTTTCTAGTATCAGTGTCTCCACAAATGAATGGGGAAGACACAGTCTCCTTCCTTTAGTGACTTAGAGCAGCGTGATGTCTGTTATCCCTGTAATTAGTCCCTGCCACTCAGTGGAAAGATGGTCTGGGTGGGGAGGGTTGGGAGGTTACCTGGTTGCAGCAGCTGGTAGGTGAGCAGCACAGATCACAGTAAGTGGTTTGGTATATTATTTTAGAAACCCTTAAACCCTCCTGATCATCCCTGCAGGATGCCTTTCCACCTGCCAACTCCCTCTTCCAATACATATGCACTCATGTGTGCACACACTCACACACACACACATGCACACACACACACACTGCCCTGTGTCTGGCTGCTATCTCTCTGTGAATGCCTCCACTTCCTATTTACAACGAAGCCGGGTTTATCTTTGCCGTTCACCCGAGCCTGAAACAGCTCACTCATGCGATACTTTTTCCCCTTGATATGGCGAGAAAGACAGCGGTCTGTGAGCTGGCCAAGAAGCATTTAGACCATTCAGGTAATGGAATTTTTTGAAATAAGTCTGTGCAGAGAGAATAGATATCTTTAGAAATTAACTGATGGCATTACAGTGTGAGTGAGCAACTAGTTTTCTTCTCACCTGGATCCTCAGCCTGGAAAGTCTCCTCTAGCTAATTTATAAATTTTTCTTTTCCAGCCAGCACTGATCCATTACTGTGTGTATAAGGCTTCAATGCCCCTTGCAAATGCCAAACCCTGCCTGGTACAGAATACAGGAGCTACTCTAAAAAATCAGTAGCATTTCTATACATTGTCAATGAAATAGTCAAAAAAATTAAGAAAACAATCCCATTTACAATATCTACCAAAAAAAAAATACTTAGGAGTAAATTTAACCAAGGAGGTAAAACATCTCTATATTGAAAACTATAAAACACTGATGAAAGAAACCAAAGAAGACAAAAGTAAATGAAAAGATATCCTGTGTTCATGGATTGAAGAATTAATATTGTTAGAATGTCCATATTCCCCAAAGTAATCTACAGCTTCAATGCAATCCCTATCAAAATTTCAATTACATTTTTCACAGAACAAGAAAAAAAAAACAGTTTAAAATTAATATGGAACACAGAAGATCCCAGATCGTCAAAGAAATCTTGAGTAAAAAGAACAAATCTGGGCCAGGCGAGGTGGCTTATGCCTGTAATCCTAGCACTCTGGGAGACTGAGGCAGGAGGAGGATCGCTTGAGCTCAAGAGTTCAAGACCAGCCTGAGCAAGAGTGAGACACCATCTCTACAAAAAATAGACAAACTAGCTGAGCATGATGGCATGTGTCTGTAGTCCCAGCTACTTGGGAGGCTGAGACAGGAGGATTGCTTGAGCCCAGGAGTTTGAGGCTGCAGTGAGTTATGATGACACCATTGCACTCTGCCCCAGCAGGGTGACGGAGCAACATTCTGTTTCAAAAAAAAAAAAAAAAAAAAAAAAAAGAACAAAGCTGGAGGCATCATAGTACCTAACCTTAAGATGTATTACAAAGCTGTAATAATCAAAAGACCATGGCACTAACATAAAAGACACATTGGCCTATGAAACAGGATAGAGAATCCAGAAATAAACCCACACATTTACAGTCAATTGATTTTCAACAAAAGTACCAAGAACACACAATGGGGAAAGGACAGTCTCTTCAATAAATGTCACTGGAACACCTGGAAATCCATATACAGAAGTATAAAATTGGGCCCTCATGTTACACTGTATACAAAAATCAATTTGAAATGGATTAAAGACTTAAATGTAAGACCTGAAACTATAAAACTACTAGAAGAAAACATAGGAGAAAAGCTCCATGACATTGGCCTGGGCTAATGATTCCTTGGATGTGACCCTAAGAAGCACAGGTAACAAAAGCAAAAATAGACAAATAGGATTGTATCAAACTAAAAACCTTCTGCACAATAAAGGAAATAATTAACAGAATGAAGAGACAACACACAGATTGGGAGAAATATTTGCAAACCATACATCTGATAAGGAGCAAAGATCCAAAACATACAAGGAACTCAAACAACTCAATAGCAAGAAAACAAATAACCTGATTAAAAAATGAGCAAACGACCTGAAGGAATATTTCTCAAATAAATACATACAAATAGCCAACAGGTCTATGAAAAGATGCTCAATATCACTAATCATCAAGGAAATGCAAATTATAACCACAATGAGATATCATTTTATATCTGTTAGAATGGCTACTTTCAAAAAGATAAAAGATAACTAGTGCCAGTGAGGATGTGCAGAAAAGAGAACCTTTGTACACAGTTGGTGGGAATGTAAATTAGTACAACCATTATGGAAAGTGGTATGGAGGTTCCTCAACAAATGAAAAATAGAATTACCATATGATCCAACAATACCAATTCTTGGTATATACCCAAAGGAATGGAAATAAATGTATTGAAGAGATCTGTACTCTCATGTTTATTGCAGTATTCATGATAGCCAAGATACAGAATCAACCTAAGTGTCTATCAATGGTTGAATGGATAAAGAAAATGTGGTATATATTCAAAATGGAACAACTATTCAGCTTTTAAAAAGAAGGAAATTCTGTAATTTGTGATAACATGTTTGAACTTGAAGGGCATTATGCTAAGAAAATAGGCAATCTCTTTATTCTAGATTCTCTAAGTCTATTTACAGAGCTTAGGGTTGAATTTCTGGTTGGCACCCACAATGGTACCTGAGCACTTTTCACAAACACCACAATTTAGCCATATCTACCTCCCCCTGTGTTTGTGCAATTAATCTTTGGGGCCAAGGGCAGGACCTAACATGAATCCCTATTAAATATCTTCTTATAACATTCATCTTTTCATTTCAACTAGTCAAAGGCAGTTTGGAGCATGATTCTGTCATTAAAATATTAGCCATAATTTGCTCACAGATTGGATGAGCTTGCGTTTTTTCTTTATCAATGTCAGTAGTTCTTAACCTTTTTCTATCCTAACATATGAGGGATATGATACTCTCCTATCAATGACACTGGCTGATTACTCAAGATATTGCTGTTGGGGGTTGAGGAGCAGGGCAGCCTAAATATTAGGTTACAAGGCATTTGTGAAGGAAGCCCACAACCTCCCTCACCCAATCCCTGCTCATAATTCTGATTAGCCCCTTAGAATGGCTGATTCAAACTATATTAATAACTATACTGAAAATATAATGGTACATCACTAATTACATCACTCCATATCGGCCACCATCTACTGATCATTTGGAGAATAAGTGTGTGTGTGTGTGTGTGTGTGTGTGTGTGTGTTTTAGATCATTAAATATGAAGTGTCTGATTTCAAATAAAAAATGTAGTTTATTATATCTCAAACAAGAAGCAGTACAATTAAAGTATGCACCTAAACTATTGACACAGTGTTGCCTCTTAACAGTAGCTTGTTTATGCCAGTAGGGAAGAAGCCTGGAGAGTGAGTGGCAAAAGGCATTTTCCACAGCTTGTTGAGAATTGAATATTTTTCCTTGCAAGAAGTGGTCCAAAGCCTGGAAGAAGTGGTAGTCGGTGCACAGTCTGGTGAATATGGTGGATGACAGAGAGTTTCCACATCCAGCTGCTGCAGTTCGAGCAGCGTTGTTTGTGGGACATGTGGTCAAGCATTGTCTTGCAAGAGGATTGACCTGTCTCTATTGACCAATCTCTGCTTAATTGCAAGCATCCTCATCATTTCATCCAATTGGTTGCAGTAGACATCTGCTGTCATCAGTGGACCAGGTTTCAGGAAGCCATAGTGGATAACACCAGCAGTGGGCCACCAAACAGACACCATTAGCTTTTTTTTGATGAAAATTTGGTTTTGGACTGTGTTTCAGCACTTCATCTTTATCCAACCATTGTGCTGAATGCTTGTGATTGTCAAAAAGAATCCCATTTTTCATTACACATAACAATATGGTGTAGAAATGGTTTGCCTCTATGTTGCGACAGCAAAGAGAGGCAAGCTTCCAGACAATTTCTTGTCTGAGCTCGTTGAATTCATGCGGAACCCATCTATCCAGCTTCTTTATCTTGCTGATTTATTTCAAATGGTCCAGTATTGTTGGAATAGTAATGTCAAACCTTGCTGCTAATTAATGGGTAGGTTGAGGTAGATTCACTTCCACTATAGCTCTCAGCTCATCATTATCCACCTTCATCTCAGGTCGCCCACGTGGCTCATTTTCAAGATTAAAATCACCAGAATGGAACTTCCCGAACCATCAACATACTGTGCGTTCATTAGCCATATCCTTCCCAAACACGTTATTGATATTTCGAGTAGTCTGCGCAGCATCAGTTCCATGTTGGAACTCATATTTGAAAATAACACAAATTTTTGACTTATCCGTGGTTTCACAAAAATTGCTCTAAAAAAATTGAAAGATAATCACAAGCCAAAACATGCATTTGAAAGACTGAGGGTCTTTCAAACAATAAAAATAAAACAAGAAGTGTCAAAATGAAATGTCCGAGATATCAACTGTCAAACTTAGTACTTAAGGAAATCAGACATTTCCTACTTAACAACTTAGCATGTCTATATGTATGTATATATGTATATATATTCATCCAGTAATTAATCTTCTTGGCTACAAGGTTGTCATGAGACAATTTATTAAATGCCTTGTTAAGATCTACACACACACACACACACACACACACACAGAGGCACACCAACTTGCTCCAGAGTTCTTTCTCGTAGAAGTCAGAATTCAGTATTAATAAGTGCTTTTGAAATTTAGAATTCAAAATACAGAGGGTATACAGGTTTGGAAAGAGGCATGGACCCTCCCCATAGCACTCTGTATCACAGAGTGGTCCCAGCTCTGCCCCACAGCCAAAGCAGCATGTGTAGGTGATTATATAACTTCAACATAATACAGATTTTCATATCGGAGGTATTTTACCTTAGGTACACATTTCCTCAAGATTTTTTCTGGCTTGGTTTATTACTTCAATTTCTTTCTTTCTTTTTTTTTGTTTCAAAGTATTCTGGGGGTATACATGTTTTTGGTTACATGGATCGCTTTTGTAATGCTTGAGTCGGAGTTAAAAGTGTGCCCATCACCCGAATAGTGTTCATCGTACCCGTTGGGTTGGTTTTCCCCCATCCCCTCACCTCCCTTCCCCCCTGCATGATTTCCATTGAGTTTTACTTCCCTCTATGCACATGTGTGCCCATCAGTTAGTTTATTACCTCAATTTCTTTTAGTCAATTATATTTTAGCCTTTTTCATTTCCTCTGAAAAGTCAATAAAAACATAATTACAAAAAAGTTCTGGTAGAAAAGGCTATCAACCATTTCATTGTCTGGGTTGCTTAAGAAATGTTTATTTGTGGACCAGGAATTTCTTATTTGCATTGGCCCTGCCTTTGTGTATATATCCACTGCATAGCAAAATCCCTTTCCTGAGTTGGTGAGCCTCTGAGGCCTTTGAAAGGAAGGCCCCATGACAGACCTGAACAGGTGGTTTTAACGGCCCTAAATTAACCCTTTCAGGCAATGAGTTTGTTCTCTGATCTCCCCAGAGCAGGCAGCAGTATTTATCAAATGCCCATATGAAAAACAGGTGTTAGACGATGATCCAACATTTTACAAATATGCCACATATTCTTTTGTAAAGGAAAACAAACAAACAAAAAAAAAAAACAAGAAGGAAGTTTGTTAATCAGATAAATATTGCTGTATTACCTACTACATTGAAAACAACTGGCTGGGCCCAAACCTGCTGCAGATGTGTTCAATAAAAAGGTGCCCTTGAGGAACTTAAAATCTAGTTTAAAAAAAATGATTATGTATTTTCAAAAACATGTTTTCTGTTTATAAAGATGACATATGTTTGTTATGGGAAATTTGGAAAATATATTAGAATGTAAGAAAGAAAATTGAAATCACCCATATCCTACCACCAAGACATAATCACCATTAACATTTGGTGTAGTTTTTTTTTTTTTTTTTAATGTGCATATGTTTCAATTTCTTTTTGCAAATTGGGGGGGGGGTCACATTATACACATTTAAGTGTGCCGTTTTACCTGCTATAGTTACAACATTTCCCAAAGTCATGAGATGTTATTAATATTTAAAAATACAGCTATGACATATCCATTATTTTGCATAATAATTAATTAAACAAATTAACAAGTTAGAACCTACAGCATTGTCATGTCAAAGGACATGAAATTGCAACAAATTCCTGGACGATGGACAACAGAAGGAAGCTGTGGTCTGCACTATGTGTCAGGGATGGTCCGGGGAAGCCCTGGGCTAGGAGAGGACAAATATGTCAGAGGGTGGAGGATGAGCTGGGGCCCAAACCAAGGAATTAGTCAAAATTCCGTAGGTAAAACAGGTAACTCCAATGTCCTTTCCAAAACTCCACAGGGAGAAAAGCCCAAGGCCAGACACTCATGCCCATGAAAAATAGGAGGTTCTTTCCTATATAATTGCACAAATTTTCTGGGGGAGGCAGTGTGACTGTGTGAGTTCTAGAAACTTCTTTTAAAAATTTAGTTCTGATTGTCTTTTTTTTTTTTTTTGTGGTGAATCGTTTCCAAAAATTATCATCTTGATGTCTCTTTCGAGGGTTATATTCTACTTCTTCTTTGTTGCAGAATCCTTTCCTTGACTAAATATTGGTTTTTGTTTTTCCCCATGAGCAGGTAGGTTAATTCTCTCCGTCTGGTTGCTCTCAGAATCCTCCTCTCATGTCTTACTTATGAGAGATAGTTGAGGTAAATTTATATTATTATCAACGTTTACTCTTTCTAGTAAAGGTTTCTACTGAGTCCTCTTCTAAGGCTCCTTTCTGACTTACGAGGGGGAAGGTGTGAAGCAGTTTTCCTTCAGTTTGGCTCTGTGCCTACCACATGTCTGGTAGATGTACCAACGGCATAGTCCATATAGTTTCTGCCATGTAAATAGTAACTATCCAGAGGTTACCATCTTGATTTTGTCATTTTTATCGGGGTGTAGAAAGCAGAACCTCAGACATCTGGGTTCATCTCTTCTTAGCTGGCAGCATGAGTGAGATAGTTATTTTTCTATTTTTGCATATATTCAAATTATGTGAGAACTTCCAAATGAGTGGGAAAGGTCACTGTGAGCTGTAATGGTCACAGGAAACCACAGAATAAATAATACCTGAGGACTTGAAGGACGGATGGGATTCAAATTGATAGAGCAGTTAATGGAGGAAGTTCCTGAGCTGGGCACAAGCACGGATACACAAATACACAAATTGGAGTCATAAAGAGAAGTGCCTTGGTCCTGGAGAGGACTCATACAGGGTATTGATGGTAGTTTGGGAAGATAGGTGGGAGCCAGATAATCGTGGGTCCCAAGTACCAAGGAAGGGAGTTTATTTTATGTTCTATAAATCAATCTGAATGGAAGTTTCATATGTTGAGAGATGTGTTCCAGAAAGATTGGGGTGACCTCCAAAGAGAAGAATCTATCTTACTAGATATAAGAGGGCCAGCTCAGAGCATCTATGAGGCACCTGCCTGTTGGGGAGCTGGTCCCCACACATTACGGTGTCCATAGCCAACTCCGTGAATAATCAAAGCCAGTGCCACAAACACAGACAGCAAGACAAAGAAAAGCAAAGACCTTTTAGACAAAAGACAAAGCACTGCAGGAATACGTGGCGGATAAAGGAGATTGTTGTTTCCTGGCTCTTGAGAATTCAGTCATTGGTTTGGAGAAGTGGACATGCCTTAAAGAACATCCTGGAACATGCTGGAAGAAGAAGCCAGGAAGTGGGGCAGAGGCAAACACAGAAAACCTCTCCAGAGGAAGGAGAGGAAGCCATAGAAGAAAAAGTGGCTGTGCCAAGGCAGGTGAGCCAATGTCACAAGATTTCTAAGACTCCACAGCCAGCTTTGAAGCCAGGAACAATTTCTCAAGGAAGTGATGCAGCAACTTGCCGTCATTAGTCAATCATGCCCATGTTAGCCTGAGGCTTTGGCTTACGTTCAGTGTCAGTGGAAACATGAGAATCTCGCATTACTATTTCAATTTGTCTTTATTTAGTTTGTTGAGTCAGACATAAAATCACAAAGTAAAAATGATAGTCACATTCAGGAGGATAATTTGGTGTTTTCCTACACCAGAAAACTGAACTTTAGCATGTGCCTGAGTAATTTTCTTTAAAAAAATGAGAAAATTTATTAATTTTTTCCTTATTATGTACATAATATATATTTACTATAGAAAATGCAGTTAAATAAAAGTCATATTATTTTTGCCACCCCCAAATAGTAGCCTAGTGGTATATTCTTTTATTTTTTATAAACACATGTGTGTGCGTGTATATATCTATATATAAGTATATATGGATATATAAACATATAAAACATAAAAATACATAAACATATGAATATGTGCAAACATATACACATATGCATTTGTACATATCAACACTATAAAAATAAGATTCGACTGCACATTCTGTTTGATAAGCAGTGTAAATTCAAAGGTGCCAAGATATTATCTCTCCTTGGCAAAAATAATAAAAAACAAAATGTAATTTTTACAAAATTCTTTTCTGCAGAGGTAATAATAGTTATGTGCTAAAATATACCAGTAACTGGGGGTGAGAGAGGTGAGTGGCTATTATGCCCCTGTAGGGAGTGTGGTTTTATGTTTCACCCTCGCTGACTAGCAGAGCCTACAGAAAGCCATGCAAATGTTTCCCATGTCCACAGCTATGAGCTGGAAACCACTCGCCTTGAGAACCGAGAAAGAAGAATGAGGTGAGCAGGGTGGGCCTTGTACAAGTACTCAGGAATATACAGTCACGGTAAGGAGAGGGCAATAAACTCACTGTCACTGTAAGATGCAGTCATGGGTTGCTTAACGAAGGGATACGTTCTGAGAAATGTGTTGTTAGGTGATTTTGTCATTGTGCAAGCATCATAGAATGTACTTAGTCAAACCCACATGGTATAGCCTGCTGTACGTCTAGGTTGTATTGTACAGCCTTTTGCTCCGAGGCTACAAACCTGGACAGCTTATTGCTGTACTAAATACAGTAGGCAATGGTAATACAATGGTAATAATTTGCATGTTTAAGTATATCTAAACATAGACAAGGTACGATAAAGATACATTTTTATAATCTTATGGGACCACTATCATAAATGCAGTCTGCCATTGACCAAAACATCATTATGTGGCTCACGATTGTTTTTAAAGTACAAATGAGTCGCTTAGGAAATAACACACAAATCTATTCCCATAATTACACCACAGATTCATTTTCCAATGAACTAGCTGTACTTTGAGCACATTCATTCATTCAGCAAGTGGCAGACACAACGTTCTAGAGATGCTGTTCTGGGTGCAGGTGCCATGCCACAAAGCAGAACAACTGCCTACACTCTTGGAGCTTACCCACTAGTCAGGGGAGGCAAATAATAAATCAATATGTGGCATGTCAGACGATAAAGAGAGTAATGGGAAAAATAAAGCAGAGAAGGGAATTGGGGGTGTCAGGGATAAGGTGTGAGGTTTTAAACACTGGGGGACAGAAAAGGCTTCATTGAGAATGTGAACGTGAGCAAAGATTGAGAGGAGGTGAGAGGATGAGCCAAGTGACTAACTGGTGAACGGCATTGCAGGTGGTGAACAGCAAGTGCAAAGGGCCTGTGGCAGAGTGTGCTGGAGCATTCAAGGAACAGAAAGGCTGCCGGTGCATTGGAACTGGAGATAAAAGGGAAAGAATTAGAGGAGGTGAGACCAAGTTGAGAATAGGGGCTCCTGTCTGGGTAGGATCTTGTGAACTACTGAGTGATTTGGGAAAGCACTAAAAGATTTTGGACAGGAGGGTGCCAAGATCTGAGTTAGGGTCACTCTGGGAGCTGTTTTAAGATTGCAGTGCATGGAAGCGTAGAGGCAGGGATCCCTGCAGGGAGGTCAGGGTTGGGGGTGGCAGTCATAATCAGGGAGAGGAGCCACCGGGGAAGACGAATCTCCAGGGATGAGGGCAGCAGCCACGGTGTCCAGTCTCCTCTACGCATGCGGAAATTCTCCCTCACCACCAGCCTCGGAGGATAGGGCTCGAGCTCTCGGCAGCTGTGCACAAAGTGGGTGAACAGAGGAAGGAAAACAGAACCAAGAAGATCCTGTTGATGGAAGCCACTGGTCAGGGCTCCATTGGGTGGGACTTGGCAGAGGCAGGCAGCAAACACAGGCTCCATGCAGGAGGGAGGGCAGCCTGCAGCCCTCCCATCTCAGGAGAGGGCCAAGTCCTGGCCACTCAGGGGTCCCGGTGCCTGGTCTGATCATCTCCCCAAAGTTCATGTGTCATTCAGTCATCTGGACCCCTGGCTGCTCATTGTGGTTCTACCTCTCTTTAATTCAGCTTCAGACCTGTAAAAAGAGACATGGTCAACTCAGTTTTTGCCCCAGCTGCTGAGGCTACATAGGCAAAGATGCTTTTGCAATTTTTTCCTATTGCTAAATATTGGCTTATCCCTTGATTCTCCCCCACTTTCCAATATCTCCATACTTATGTGCACCCTTTAAGGTGTGCCCCCTGCCTGCCGACGAGCAAGGAGAGATGAGGAAAGAGAGGGAGCAAAGGTCAGCTGGGGCCCATTGTAGCTGGAAAATGTACTGCTCGTAATTCTATTCTAAATTTACTACAGATTCATTGCATAATCCAAGTCCCTTTCCTGTAAAATGAAAAAAATAATATCTTCTCATAATCTAACGGAGAGAGCTCATAAATACCTAGAGAGCAGCCCCTGCCTGTTAGGAAAGCTTGAGTTGTCTGCACTATTGGTTATTTGTCTCCGGTGGCCTCTGGTGGGTCCATGAGACTGTCCAAGAAATAATCATAGATCCCAACACGCGTCCACCAGAGCCCTACTACGGGCAAATCAGACTGTAACATCCACATTGCAATTGACTGCTGGTCTGTGGCATGATTACTATTTTTGTAAGTTCTTAAACAGACCTGTATTAGTTTTCTAGGGCTGTCATAACAACATCCCACAGACTGGGTGGCTTAAACGACAGAAATACATTTCCTCGCAGTTCTGGAGGCTGGAAGTCCAAGCTCGAGGTATTCGCAGGGCCAGTTTCTTCTGAGGCCTCTCTCCATGGCTTGCAGATGGCCATCTTCTCACTGTGTCCTCAGTGGTCCTTATTCTGCATGCACACAAGTTGGTGTCCTCTTCTTATAAGAACATCAGTCATATTGGATTAGGGCCCAACCTAATGACCTCATTTCATCTTAATTACCTCTTTAAAGACCCTATCTCCAAATACGATTCTATTCTGAGGTGCTGGAGGTTAGGATTTCAACATGTGAATTTTGGCGGGGGACACAATTCTGCCCATAACAAGGTCTAATCGTTCATTTGACAAGCACTTACGGAGCACTTGCTATGTGCTAGTCAGTTAGCTTAGCTGGTCAGGGCATAGTCAAGGTCATATTGATTATGTTAATGAGCCAGTTTGCTTAGACTCCATGCACAACTCTGCCTAAGGATGGACCAGAGAGCATCGAAGAATTGGGACAGTGATTCCATCATTACAGCCCAAACAGCCCCACGCACATGCAGTAGGTGCACCAGGAGATCATCTTCAGGAAGGAAGAGATACATGTTCCAGCCAGAAGAATGCCCCTGGGCACAGTGGGGTAACCCGGGACCATAGTGTCCAGAAATGAAAGCTTTCCTTTGGGACACTATTGAAGGTCACACTCCACTGGCGTTAGGCTCAGAATAGACTTGGGGAATATGGGTTTATGGACCTTAAAGTTGAAGGGCCATTTGAATATTTTGAAAGTGTTAAGTGATGACATGAGCTGGTGCTTGGAATGACTGAGCTGTGGCCACATGACTGGCAGCTGCTGATGAAGTGGTATGGGATGGCGAGTGGAGGGGGTGAGGTTCCCCGGTGGAGGGGAAAGAGGGGACACCCCAGACACTGTGCAGTGGGTGAGAGGAATCCCTAACCTAGAAGCAGAAGCAAATGAGCACATCGAAACAACATTGGACGCAGTCGTGGGCTTTATTTTTATATATCTTAGACTTTTCATATTTACTATGATTTATCCTCCCAACAAACTTGTTGAGTAAGTAGGGCAGGTCTTATTAATCCTGTAAGTTAAATGAGGCAGTGAGGACCAAAGAAGTCAAATGGCTGGCTAAGGCTGCACCAAATTAAATAAAAAGCTACTTCCTGACTCCCTCTCCTGAGCCCGTTCACCTTTCAGCACTGGGACTGGTTGTGGGGTTCGTCAGCAGTGATTAATGCAGGTGCTCATCCAGCCCTTGCAGGCTTTGGGAGAGAAGGTATTTTTGCTGAGTCTGGGCTCTGCCCAGCTGCCTGTCATATGTCAAGAGACATGTTGCAGGGAATGAACCAAAGGTACCTCTTGTCCCTGAATGTGACCTATGATTGGGTCGTGGCAGAGCAAAAGGAAGGCTTCCTCCCTTACCTTCTTTCCTTCCTTGTCTAGAGCTTAAAGACACTGTTAAGAAACCTACTCTCCATTCTATTTTCCCGGGGCTACCCCCTTAGCTCTTTAGATTCAAGTCTCCCCCAAGCAAAGCACACACTTGCATTTCTAATCTACTCCAAAGCACAAAGTGCCAAGGCTGCTTCCTCTGGGAAGCCCTCCTTGATCCCCCAGACCTGAGGCAGGTGTCCCACTCTTCTGTCCCAAAGACCCTAGTACTTCCACGGTACCAGCAGCTTTGACTGGTAATGGCCCATTGACCTTTCTGGGTTCCCCAATAGACTGTGCTTCTCATGGGCAAGGGCCAGTCCCTCTAGATCACCAATTTACCCTGCAGGTACTAACAGTGGTCAAGAATACTTGGTTGAAGCCATGGAAAGAGGAAACTAAAGAGTGAGACTTTACAAGCTCTTTCCTCCTGCCTTCCCAAAGTCCCACTCCAGCCGAAGGTTGTCAGGAGAAAGCAGTGGGGGGAGCATCGATCATTCTTTGCTGAAGCTGGTCTGTGGTGGTTCCACAATGACTGCGATTCCCAAGAAATCTGGACCCAAAGGGTGGGTGGTGACAGGCAAACAAAGACCACCCCAAGGGCCCCTCACTTAGAAGGAAAGGGGGTTGTAGATAAGAGGGGTCCTTCCCCAGTCCTTGGAGGATAAGTGATGAAATGGGTTCCCAGTGGGACTCTGGTAACAGCTATTGATCATGATGAAAACTAAAAGGGTTGGGCCAAGTCCCCATGGCTCATCTTGGCAGCTGCCCTTGGGACGTGGCCTGCACAATTCCGAGTGTGAGTTTTGAATCTGAACCATTACAAAAAGCCTGGATGAACCAAATTTGAACATGCAGAATGCAAATTTCAAGAAATTTTAAAAGATGTGATGTGTGTTATTCAAACACCAAGGCAAATAGCATTTAAGGAGAACACCGATACTTGGGGATGGCTGCCATTTCCTAACTCTAAAACACCCACCCCAGCCCATCTCACCCATGACTATTATGTAGAACAAGCCATAAAATATGACGGCAAAGCACTTTGCACACATAAAATGCTACACGACTGATACTTACTCTTACTTCCCATCATTTAATGTCTGAAAATAAATGTCTACCATTTATAACAATTTTATGTGACTTTAATGGCTGCTGGCTCTTAACTAAACATGGAAGTAGAAACTGGGCTGTATATGGAGGCCCCCGAGTGCCTTATAGGTGAAACCGCCTTGTTATCATACATTTGTTTGAGTCCCTCTCATTGAAATAAATTTGTTTGCATGTCTGCAATAGATAGATAAAATGCTTTACTCACTTTTTTTTTTCCCCTGACCCTATCACACGGTAGGTGGTTAATACGTGTTCATTGAATGAATTAATGATTGCGTGTGGTTCAAGATGAGCTAAGGCTACAAGCATCCAGGTAGAGTGGGAGCCAACCGACTGTCCCTAACCCTGACACATTGCTTTATGGCTGGGGTGAGGTCACTGGCATTGTGAGGGAAGTAGTCCAAGCTGCTTCCAAACTATGCATCTCTCTAGAGGTTAGGACTGTTGGGTCTGAATCTTTCCTCCTCATGGACCATAAGAACTGTTCTTTGCATTCATGATTCAATTAGCCATTTTCCTGGAAAATGTCAGCCCTGTTTCATTGGCCAGATTAGGATTCTTCACCTCCCTTCCTCCCAAGACAAAAACAACCAACCAAACAAAAAACACTGCCTTTCATACCCTGGACATCAAATCCCTTATCTCTAAAGAGTAAGGGCTGGTCCAAATGCCTCCTTCCAACGTAATACTCCATGATTCTGTGAGGACACCTCGGTCTAGTGCCTGCTGATGGAATCGATTCATTTAGAGAAGAAAACAGGATGGGGAAGGAGCTTCCGAACAGCCTCAGCCATCTAATACTGTGCTCGACAGCACAATTCACCTTGTGCTCCTTCCTGAATCACAGCCTCCGATACGCCGTGTACCCCTAACAGCTGGGGCACCATTTGCTGAATGGAGGCAGGATATGCAGATACCCATCTTGCAACCACCCTGTCTCACCCACGCAGGAAACCATTCACCTCTGCTGACCTAGCAACCAGATCATAAGCTCAACAGAGAAACTGGACGTGGTGTGGAAGCTCAGAAGAGGAAAGAGCAAGATTGCTTTGTGCAGGGTCATCATCCAGATTTATTTATGGCCCCTAAGTTAGGTGCCCCCCTATACGCCTGAGAAAGAGAGGTCTGATATTTAGCAGTAGCATGATTTGATTTTTTCTTAATCCATGAAACTATTACACGTGGCCAAAATTCAACTTGGAACTGTTTGGCCAGATCAGAAGACTATATTCAACAAAGGCTGTGTGTGGGGTCATTAACTAGGATGGCGGGAGGGGAGGGGGCGGAATGTGGACATGCCACACACCCTTGCTTGAACTTCAGTCAAGAGCCAGGCATAGCTCTTCATTTTGAGTTTAAAATAAAAAAAAAAAAAGACAAGCTTGACAGCATGAAATATTAATATTGAGAAGCAGCCAACAGGTTCATAAAAATTAAGTACTCCTTTGCCTTCTCTTTTTGGAATCAAACCAGCTCTCCTTGTCATTATCCAATCGATGTGGCCGGTGGCAATTACAGACACTTGGAAATGACGTGGATGTGTTCCCTAGGAGCTCCCATCCACCTCTCCTTCTTCCTGAATTTCTGCCGACATACATGTTTGCACCGACAAAAGGCTTAGATTTGTAGGACAAGAGCACTGGGATTGTGTCCATTTAGCCTAAATTTGGTACTGTGGTGATGTTTTAATGAGATCTACTCCTTGTAAATCGTAATTTACAGGACTAGCCAAAATCTGCTTTCATTCAACATTTACCGGCTCCATCAGTGTTGGGAAGTACAGGTACAGAGTGGAGTCTTCAAAGACTGCCACTCTCTGATGTGTTTGGTTTATTGGAGAACAATGTGGAGAAAGGAATCATTTTTTTTTTTTAAAGTTATAATACCAAGTAGTCAAGACAGGAGGGAGGTGAAAGAGAATTAGGTTTCTCTTCTGTAGCACTTTTCTCCTCTTCCGCCCAGAGCTAGAGGCATCATCACGCTGTATGCTCTCCTGCACTACAAAATCATTCAAATGTCTTCAGTTGATTAAGGTCAACAGGTGAGTGTGGAGTGGCAGGATTTTAGCACTCACAAAGGGCAGCAATTGACAGAGGCGACTTGTGAGATGGAGACTCCGGCAGGAGGCCCCTCCTGTCCGATCTGGTCTGCTGCAGGCTTTCCCTGATGGATGTGCTACAGTCCCTTCTGCCCTCCCTCCCCAGTCTGCGAGAGCCCAGCTGGGCAGAATGCAAGAAGCCCACACTGGTAAGATCTGGTAGCATGTGCCACCCAGGACACCCAGGTGAGCCTTGGTGGAGGTGTGCCCATCAGATAGGAGTCTTCGTCCATCCTGTTTGATTGGGTTTCTCTTCCAGTTCCAACTTCACATTCCTTTCATTTCCCCACTGAGCTCAAAGGCCTGTTCTGAACCCTGGCCAACGAGGATGGGGCCTGACAACAGCCTGGCCCCACCCTGCCTGCCCCACCCCCCAGTGGCACAGAGCCCCTGAGGCTCAGGGCATTTGTCTCCACTTTGGTGCCATTTCCACAACTTCATCCTGTTTAAAAATGCCTTGAGACCATATGTGTCAATTACGTGAGGTCCCTAGAAGAAGAGTCTAAATGCAAATCTGCGATGCATGATGGTGATCAATTTAATCTGCTTAATTTTTTTCCTCCACGTGTCAGCAGAAAATAAGTAAGGTTTATGAATACAGGAAAAGCTTGGAGGTTTTGGAGAGGATGTCGTGTGTTTCAGACACGGCCTCTTGGCTACAGTGGGAGAGTAGTAACAGGTGGAGGCCAGAGGGCAATGCTTGGTAAGACCAAGATGAGGGGAGAGGGTCCTAAAACACACACCACCAGGCCAGGCTGTCCCATGGCCCTTTCTAATCCTTCCCTGCCCGGCACAGCTTCCCAGGGCAGGGCTTCCCACATCCCACTACAGTGCCATTCTGGTGCTAGCTACCAGAGTGGGTGCAGAAGCCCCTGGTTGAGAACAGAGTCCCCCACAAGACTCCCCACACTTCAGACCCCAGCCACACCCTCCAGGGTCCCCAAGCCACCCACACTTCTGAGCAACTGGCTACAAATCTGGAGTGTTCCCACTACCCCCTCAGGTGACAGATTTTGCTACAACGACTCACAGAACTCAGAAAAGCACTACACCTAGATGACAGTTTTATTAGAAAGGACAGAAATCAGGACCAGCCTAATGAAGACACCATAGGGAGAAGCTTCTGTATGTGCAGCATGCATCATTCTTTCGGCACGTGGGTGATCATCAACCAGGAAAGTTCAACCAAACCTCGGTGTCCAGAGTTTTTATGGGGGTTTCGTTTTATAGGTGTGATTGATCGAAACATTGGGCATGTGATTGATCTCAGTCTGCAGCCTCCTCCCCTCCCCCAACCCTATTATTAATAGAATCACACGGTTGGCCTTTCTGGCTGCCTGGTCCTGAAACTATGCAGGGGATAGTCATCTCATTAGCATAAACTCAGGTGTGGCCCCAGGGGCCTGAGTAACAAAGATACTCATATCAAGCAGAAAATTCCTAGGGTTTAGAAGCTCCCACCCAGGAACCTGCACAAAGAACAGACAAATTCCTTATTGAACACCTGCTTTTCTCCTCTCACTGCAAAGCCAGACAGGATGGGAAGCAACACCCCAGCCTCAGCCAGCGGCTCTCATCCGGATTATTTACAAATGGGCTTCCTTTTACAAGACTTGAATTAAGATTTAAAAACAGAGGAGAAAGAAAAAAAAAATCACATTTTGTTTTACAAATTTGCTTTACCATGGGATTTCTTTTAGCTCAAACTCCACAAGGCATTTAAAATCTAATACTAAGTCTACTCTCTTGCATGCTTGCTGTGAGCCCGTCCTGCACGTGGAGAGCTCAAACGCCAGAAGCAGACTGCGCTGTTCCCGTCCTAGGCGGCTGCTTCCTAGCAGCGGGACCTTGCGGGCTGCCCTAGGGTGTGCGGCCCTCAGCAAATATTTTTACAGGGCCTCATCTCTACACGGGAATTTGCGTCACCTTAAAACCACGGCATCGGCAGCATTCTAATGTCTCATGCAATCCCAGGAAAGAGACGCTGTGCTGGCCAGCGAACACCATCGCGTGGGGGGACACCCTCTCAAATCTGGACCCAATTCAGGGCCCGATAGGTGCAGGTCTTTAAACCCCTTGGGTGGCTGTCACCCAACAAGTCGGGTAAATAAGTATTGCAGAGATGTGAGGACCAACGCCCCCAAGGGTCCCATAGCCCCTCAGGGATGGGAAGGCCTAAGCCATGCAACAGAGCAGCTCCTAAGTCCCTTGGGTTTGCCAGGGTCTACGGGTGTCGCTGGGCATTGGACAAATTACTTTATTTCTGTGTGTCTGTTTCCTCATCTGTCAAATGGTGACTACAATAACACTGACCCCTCAGAGTCAATAGAAGGACAAAATGATTTAATACATGTAAAATGCTTAGAAGTAAAGCCTGTCACAAAGTGAGTGCTTTTTAGGTATTAATTCTATTTTATGTTTTTTGGTTTTTTTTTTTTTTTATTCAATGTTAACCTTTAAGGAATCCACATAATTCTATAAATCAACTGCTATTTTAATTCACATTTTACTGATGAGGAAATTGGGATTTTAGAGAGTTAAAATAATTTGTCCAGGGTCACATATGTATCTAGTAAGTGTCTGAGTCAGGGTTCGGGTCCAATTTAGCCTGACTCGAAGGCCTGCTCATTTTGCCATAGGCTTTACTATCCTCCCATTTGCTCAAAAGACAAATTTATGGTATGTTTCAAAAATCCTAGCTAATGTATACACAGATACATTTGCGTGGCCTGCTATCAGTGCAGTGGCATCCTTTCTGGAGTGCAAACTGCAAACCCTGGCTGCTAGAGAACCTTCTAGAGGAAGGAGCTGTGTAGCAGAGTGAAAGCTGTAATGCCAGCTCGTCAGCATGTAAACACTGAGAGAGTCACACTACAGCTATTTCTTCACACAGCGCCCAGTGCCACAACCTGCCTTCCTCCAGGAACTAACAGAGCTTCATCCAACCTTCCCAGTGGGCTCTGCCAAGCCTCTCTGCTCCCTGAACCCCCGGAGCAATGTTTGAACACTCTATTCTTCAGCCTTGCCTTTGGGAGGGAGGCGTTTACTACGGAGCTGTTGAAAAGGAAACAGATAATTCCAGGAGCAGCCCTGAAGGCAGTTTCAGCAGAAGAGGAGGCACCTGAAGGCATAGAAGAGAAAAACAGTTGGAACTTAGAAAAATCGACCAAAGCAAGTAAGTCACGTAAGTCGGGATGAACCCACTGGGCTTCAGGACCTTGGGGGAAGCTAAGAATATCTGTGCCAGGTACAAATTCTTGGCGTCACACTTAGAGATTTGGAGCAGAAAAGCTAAAAAGAAAGGCAGGGAAAGGAAGTCACACCCACTGCAACCAGAAGTGAGTTGCCCAACCAGGGAACCTCCCTGTTGGAGCTATTCCAGTAGCACCAACGTCAAGGACATTGCCAGTGAGTTCAGAGATTTAGCAGCCGAGGAAATATGGCCCTAGAAACCTGATGCCATACATCAGTGGTACAGAAAGCCTCTCAGTTATGGTTCTGACCTACGTAAGAAGGGACAAGAAAGACATTTTTGTGTGTGTGTGACTTTGTGGTGTTTTTGCAGAGTCAAATGGTTTCCCAATGATTCCGTAAGGCAGAATAATTCTCCTTCTGAAAACTGAATGTGAGAACAACCACAAAAATCCACCTACGGAAACCTTCAGGTGATTGAGCTCAGATTAATGGAGATTTCTGCCATGTCGGGATAAGTATAATTTGGCATTTTTATTTTTGATTCGAAGGTGGTCATAAAGACCCTTTCAAAGACGCAGGAAATGAGGCGGTGAGAGCGCCTGTGAATGGGAAATGCCAAGACACTGGTGACCGTGCAAATGGAACAGAACCGAGCCACGAGCTGCACAGGTAATTCCACAAGGCCAAGGTCATGCGGTTTCCCTCCATGGGGTGTGAGTGTCCCAGCAGGCCAGAGGCTCTGCAGCTCACGCTGCCCAGGGCACTGGTCAACATCGTACTGGTGGACTAGAGGTAAAGTGGAGACTGATCACTAAATCTCCTTGCTAACAAGTAGCTGGATCTGGGGACGCAATCCAGCCATGAGTTCTGGCAGTTTCTGCGGCTCTCATCACTTAAAATTGGGTGTTAACTATGATATAAGTGACGTTTGTCTTCAGGGTCCTTTGCCCTTTCTCTTTCAGCCTCCAATGGGTCCCACTCCTACCCCAGGAGGGGATTTGAGGGAGCCTTTCTCTCTTCTTTCAACTCTCACCAAGTTCTAGTCCCGAGCACTCTGAATTTGACACCAGGAAGATTGACTCCTAGTCTCTGCCACTTAGGAGTGTGATCTTGCCGTGTGATCTTTGGCAAGTCACTCCCCCTCTCCGGGGGCTTGTTTTTCTCATCTAAAATAAAGGGGATGGGACGACTTCTAAAAATCCCCTTTAAAAATCTTCTAATTTTATGAGTTTCCTGTGAGTAAAACCAGGCCTGTTTACAAGTCTTGGGTCTAAAGCCACAGAGCAGCCCAGGGGGTGAGCAGTCACTTCGCCATTGGGTCTACGTGAGAAGCAGACAGGGAAGCTGATGAGAAATGTTACAGGCCTGTGGCCCCATGGCCCAGATTGCATGGGAAGCAAGGGTTGTAGACACCATGGACATTAACGTAAGCAAAGCTTTTGCTTTTTTCCATCGTTGAGATCAAGAATAGTCATGTACCCTAGGAGGTAGTTCTGCTAGACATGGGCCCCTCGGAATATTTGCTGGCCTATTTTACTTTCAGAATCTAGAAATAAAAGGTTATGAACGTGAATACTATTTCAAACATTTTCTCTCTAATAAAGCTTACCCTTCTCCCCAGAACTATGGAAATACTATTCTGCCTCTTTAGTGACCACAGATTCCATACCTGGAGTTGTCATGCTCAAGAAGTACTTTTCCTGGTTCATGTTAGGCTTTTTACAACAGCCAATGATGAAAAGTCTTGAGAGCTGCTGTTTGCATGGTAGGTGGGGATAGCTGAGCTGAAATGGAATTGTTTGTGCTTCTTTTTTTTCTTCTTTTTTATTTTTTGTAGAGATAGGGTCTTGCTATGTTGCCCAGGCTGGTCTCAAACTCCTGGCCTCAAGTGATCCTCCTGCCTTGGCCTCCCACAGTGCTGGGATTACAGGCGGGAGCCACTGTGCCTGGCCTATTTGTGCTTCTTTTGTCTTGCCATGAAATAACAGTGACCTTCGGCTGAACTTGACCAGGTCAAGTACCACCACTTCAACAAAACCTAACTCAGGCCTCGACAGAGGTGAAGGACAGGGGAACCTTGAACTAAGGAGGAATGGAGGGCAAAGGCTGGGTTTACTGGGACCCAGGGAATCATCTTTCTTCCTTCATTAAGTTCTAAGTGCTTGCTTTCACTCACTCACTAATTCCTAGGAAATGATTTGAACCCACGGCTGTACTTACGGGCAAGTCCAGTAACTGGTGCCTGTCTTTCTCCCTTGGGAAAGGGTCCACCTCCAAATCAAACACAGGATGCATCTCAAGGCAGCTGTGAGTAGATCCAGGCAGAATCACCCTAGAGGAGTGTTCTAAGCTCAGGCTAGGAGAATGGACTTATTTTTTAATCTTGCACTTTGCCCTCCATGACTCCTCATCTCATTTTCTGCTCTTGGAGAAATCCTTCAGTACATGGTCCTTCCGGGAGGATGCACAGCCAACCAGCTGTGAAGCACTTTCAGAGCCCAAAATAGAAAGTCTGCGAGCTCGCCACTCCCTGGGGCCCATTCTGTGCCTGCTGCTCAGATGCTCCAGGAGTGAGGCGGGGAGGGCTGGCTCCTCTGAGCAAGGGGATACGGTTTCTAAGTCACCACCATCATAGTTCTAGAAATCATCTCAAATCTCTGCCAATTGTGGCATTATCGCTAATCCCTGGATTCCTGCCCCGACATGATATAAAAATAAAAGTTGACTGCTTTCTAAGATTAAATGAGCTATACACACCGATTTTAGGATTTCAGGGGGTTAGAGAGGCACTTGGATATTGTCAACATCAGACCAGCCTATTCAGAAGAAAGAAGGGGAAATGCTTTAAACAAACAAACAAAAGCCTTCCTCCTGCTCTGCTAATCCGCCTTGAGATATGATGACTCATGTCGGGTTGCCTTGGTAACCATGACATAAGAGGGAGTGTGTGTGTGTTGGTGGGGAATCCTTTCACATCCCATAACTCATCCTGTGAGTTCTGAGAGCTGACCTTTTGTGCACAGACATCATCCTTTGGCACGTGGAATCACTTTGTTGTCGCATGGTCTGACCATGGACTGCTTGTCGCTGATCATGGTCCCTGCGTGAGCAGTTTTGATGGACAGGGCATCTGTTAGTCTGCCCAAGGGCACCTAGAGTGTGATCAGAGGCTCCGTGAGCCCTTCTCCACCTGCTCTCCGGCGTTCCTGATGGGGACTGTAGTTGGTCCCCATCCAGTGAGGACCTCTGCAGCCCCGGGGTGGTTTTAGCCCTTGGGAAATCTGGGCTGTCCTCCCTGGCTGTGCCCTGTGGGTGGGCACATTTCATCAGAGATACCAGAGGCATCCCCGGCTGGGAAAGTAGAGTTAGAGTGTGTGGGTCCCTGATCTGCCTTTTGTAAATCCAAAGAGAAGCTCCTCTAATCTCTGGTTTGCTCCAGAACACCAGCCGCCAAGAAACAGTGGCAACAGTAACTTGTTAAGGTAGACCCTTACTCTGAAGCAGAATTTGCAGCAAAGGCTAAATATTCAGGTGAAATCACATCACAACAAATCCTTTCTGGCAGAAATGCCTCAGCCGAGCTATTCAGTATCCCAGGAAGACATCTGGATTCAGCGAGTTTTCTGTGACTCATGATCCTGGGCAGTGACCGTTTTATGTGGTTCTGGTCTGGTAACTTACTAATACCGTGAAAAGCTCAGTAAAATGAGATTTGTCAGAGAATGACTTGATTCCAAGTATAAGTGGTGTTATTAGGGGGCAACATAGATGTCAAAAAAATTAACCAATTCCAATCAGTGTGACCTTGGGCAAGTCCCTTTAGATGTATGACCTCGGTTTATCTATTTTTAATGACGAGGCTAGTAATATCTTTCAGGGTCACAGTGAGAATTCAAGGAGAGAGTTGTGGGGAAGCGCTCCGTGATCTGGATGTGACATTCCAGCAGAGGCTATTACCGTTGCTTCAGAGGAAGTTTGAATTCCAGCCAATACAAGCACATCACAATGCCGGACCTTGACATTGTCCTGTCACGAGATTTACAATGTCTTCCATTAACAGTAACAAAACAAAATATGGAATTTTTTTCGAGCTTTACTGAGATATGATTGACAAAAATTGTATATATTTAAGGCATACAATGTGATGCTTTGATATTATACCTATACATTGTGAAATGATTACCATAATCAAGTTAATTAACATATCCATCACCTTCCATAGTAACCCTTAAAAAAATTTTTTGTGCATGTGTGGTGAGAACACTTAAGATCTATTCTCTTAGCAAATTTCAAGTATATAATACATTATTAGTAACTATAGTCACCGTATTATTGTACATTAGATCTCCAGAACTTATTCATCTTATGACTGGAAGTTTGTAGCTTTTGACCAACATATCCTCATGTCCCCGTTTAATATTTTGAATGTGAAATAAGAATCTCACGTATCATACTTAGGGCGTGCGTGTTCTAGATTCCTTGCCGTGATGTGACCAGGACAGTGAAGTTGGAAGCGGGGAGAAGTCGGAGTACGCACTCCCTGACACCTCCTGCAAGTCGTTGTTCCCAAGGCAGTAGAGTGGGGAGGTGAAGTGCAGGGACCCGGAAATCAGACACACCTGGGTTCCCGGTGCGCTTCGCTGCTCCCTGGTCTCTAACATCAGGCAAGTCACTTAACCTCTTCGGTCCTCAGTTTCACCTTTTGTAAAATGACTTTTGTAAATGAGCCATAATAATGACTCATGGGTTCCTTGTGACATTTAAATAGGCCAATGCATGTAAACACTTAACCCATTGACTGGTACATAGTAAGTGCTTAAAAATGTTCTTTGTTAATAATTCCTGTAATCGGTTTATGTTTCCTTATCATTTAATGTTTCTTTTAGATATGGAACTTTTTTAAAAAAATCACTTAATTCTGGGTTCATTTTGCCGTAGGTTGAAAATATTAGCACACCTATAATTACCATTTTACTTATGACTTCAGAGGCAGCACATGTGATAACAGGAAAGCATCTGGCACAACACCTGGTACACAGTGAATGTTCTAGAAACCTATCACAATGGGATGAGGACATGCAAAAATCTTCAATGCAAGCCAGGCATGGTGGCTCACACCTGTAATCCCAGTGATTCAGGAGGTTCACTTGAGGCCAGGGGTTAGAGACCAACCTAGACAACATGGAGAGACCCTGTCTCTAAAAAAGTAAGCAAAAATTATCTGGGCGTGGTGGCATGAGCCTGTAGTCCGAGGAGGCTGAAGCAGGAGGATCACTTGAGCCCAGGAATTTAAGGCAGCAGTGAATTATGATCAGCCACTGGATGACAGAGAGAGACCCCATCTCTTAAAAAAAAAAAAGCCTGCAATGCTGGGCACAGGAATTTAGATTGACTTTGATAATCAACAAGGAGCCATTGATGGTTACAGAGCAGTAGAGAGCATGATCACATCATACCCAAGCTTTAGGAAGATATTGCTGAGGACTGGAGGCAGAATGAGTTGAATGGGAAGATGTCTGGGTGTCAGGAGATTATAGCTATGCTGCTGGAGATAGAACAGAGAGAGTGGGATACATTGAGATGCACAGCAAATGTGGGGCCTCCAAGAAGGACTTGGAGGTCAGGGTAGAGGAAGGAGTGAAGGTGAGTGGAAGTTTTCTAGGTCAGGTCATGCGGGGTGGAGATCAAAGTCAAGGAAGGACTCTTGGGGTGGGGAAGCAGCATGTTCATTTGGACTATTGGGTAGGAATGTGGAAATGCATATTTAGAGCTCGGAAGAGAGGACAGGGCTTGAGCTAAAGTGGAGGAGTCTTCTGCCTAAGGATTACTGCAAAAGCCATGGGATTCTCTGCTTACGTCCAAGCTTGGAGAGAGGAGGAGCCCCAGGAGAAGAGCGGCCAGAGAGGCCACTGTCTGTGAAAAGGGGAGAGTGGAGTATCACGGACCTCAGAAGGACATTAGACAGGGATGGCTTGTCCAACCAGACTTGTAGCAAGAGTCCGGGAGGTTCCAGAGTCAAGAAGGCTGGATTTCTAATGAGAAGGCCCTTGGGAACTCTAAGACATCCTCTGCAGAGAAATGCAAGGATGTGCAAGCAAGAGGAGGCAGGAGGGGGCTGAGCCCAGAGGTGAGCTGGCTGCCCGGACGTGACTCAACATACCAGGGCTGTAGGTACCAACTGCTTTAGAGCAGGTCCAGGTCTGACCAGGAGGATGCCCTCCCTTTTGCAAGGTGCTTGTCAAGGCAATTTTTTTCTACAGAGGTGCAGGAGTCAGGAGATGTGGTGGGAACCAGCAGGGTGGCTGGGGGCAGATTTTGTTTTGAACTTTAGGTCCTCATCTCTAAAGAGAAGTGTTTAATCCAGGTAATCTCTAAGATGTCTCAGTAGACAATGACCATTTTACGCTGAATTTATCTCCTTATGGCAAGAACAAAATTCAGGTAATTGAAAAAATAAAAGAGATCAAAACCAACACCCCACCAAGTCTCTCAATTGTTTTCCTCTCTGGTTTCAACCCCAGTCTAAGTTGGTGTCTGGTCTTGGCTAAATCATCACGATGCCTTGTTTCAAAATCTATAAAAGAGGAGAAGAGAAAGAAGAATGAGAACGTGTCTCTATTCTTGCCTGCCAGTGATTGTATTTGGAGGGAAGTTGGGGATTGGGAGATAAATCTTATTTGATCCTCATCTCATAATAATTCCGTGGGTCATATAGAGCAGGGATTATTTTCCATATTTCACAGTCAATGGAACTGAAACCAGAAAACCAATCTGTCTTTGCTATTAATATTATATCCTTAAATATGAAATGTCCAATTTTGAATCAAAAGTGTAGTTTATTATATCTCAAGCAAGAAGCAGTATAATTAATCAAAGTATGTGTCTAAACTACTGACATAGTTGTGCCACTTAATGGTAGCTTGTTTATGCCAGCAGCGTCAAGAAGCCTGGACAGCGAATGGTGATGAAATCAAGAAAGGGATTTTCCACACTTGTTGAGAATTGAATATTTTTCCTTGCGAGAAGTGGTTCAAAGCCTGGAAGAAGTGGTAGTCACTTGGTGCAAGGTCTGGTGAATACGGTGGATGACAGAGAGTTTCAAAGTACAGCCTCTGTCGTTTCAGCAGTGTTGTTTGTATGACGTGGTCTTGTAAGAGGATTGGCCTGTCTCTATTGACCAATGTCAACTGCTTAATCACAAACATACTCATCATTTCATCCAACTGGGTGCAGTAGACATCCGCTGTAATCAGTTGACCACGTTTCATGAAGCTCTAGTGGATGATACCAGTGCTGGACCACCAAATAGACACCGTTAGTTTTTTTGGATGAATATTCAGTTTTAGACTGTGTTTTGGCACTTCACCTTTATCCAACCATTGTGCCAAACACTTGCGATTGTCAAAAAGAATCCATTTTTCATCACCTGTCATGATATGGTGTAGAAATGGTTCACCTTTATGTTGTGGCAGCAAAGAAAGGCAAGCTTCAAGACGATTTTTCATCTGATGCTCATTTAATTCATGTGGAACTCATCTATTCAGCTTCTTTATCTTGAAAATTTAATTCAAATGGTCCAATATTATTGGAATAGTAACGTCAAACCTTGCTGCTAATTCACGTGTAGGTTGAGATGGATTCACTTCCACTACAGCTTTTCAGCTCTTCATTGTCCACCTTGGTCTGAGGTCACCCACATGGCTCTTTTTCAAGATTTAAATCATCAGAACGGAACTTCTCAAACCATCGATGTACTGTGCGTTCATTAGCCACATCCTTCCCAAACATTTCATTGATATTTTGAGTAGTCTATGCTGCATTGGTTCCACAATGGAACTCATATTCAGAAATAACATGAATTTTTGACTTATCCATGGTTTCACAAAAATTGCTGTAAAATAAAACTTGAAAGATAATCATAAGCCAAACCAGGCATTTGAAAGACTGAGGATGAACCTTCACAATAAACATAAAACGAGAAGTGTCAAAGTGAAATGTCCGAGATATCGACTGTCAAACTTAGTACTTAAGGAAATCAGACATTTCCTACTTAAATATTTTAATCCCTATACTTGTGGATGATCAGTAGCAGAGGATCAGCCAGACTAAAAAAGAAGACGATTGATATGAACATACCCATTTGTGTGCAAGTTTATAACCATGCTTCTCGGTGCACCCACGAGAACATTCCACACTACCACTTTGCCAGGGAAGTGAGAGGTCAGGAGCAGAGTTCACGGTGTGGCTCTCGTACTTCCTAGACGGCTTCCTGGGTGAAGTCTTGGCCTCTTTGTGCCTTGGTTTCCTAGTTGTAGAATGGAGATAATAACAGCACCTACCTCTCAGGGTTATTTTGAGGATGCAACGTCCTGATTCATGGGAGGTGCAGAGCACAGTGCCTGGCACATAATAAAGACTTAAACTATGAACTGTTCATCGGCTCTTATTATTGATAAGCAATTAGTTCAGTCTCACATGATGTCTCCACACTGACTCCTTCCAAAGCAGCACAGAACACTCTCTCTGTGTTGTGCTCCATCAGGACATCTGCCCAAGATACCTAGTTCATCATGATGATCCTTGGGGATCTTTAAAGGAAGGAAGGGTCTGTGTTAGCATTGGAGTTAACCCTGTGTGGCAGATCACACCAAAAGTTCTTTCTCAGGCGTGTAGGATGTTCCAAGTCCAAGGCTAGATAGATGCCCAGAGAAATAACGTGGCATCAGACACAGCCAGTGCCCCAAGGGAGCTTATGGCTATTTGGGTTGTAGGGAATTGGTAAAACCCATTCTCCTTGTTTCTAATGTGGTAATACCAAGAGATCACTTGCCCAGGTCACAGAGAGTTAGATGAATTGCTGGGAGGAGGAATTGGACACGAGGAGGCTGGAAACAGAAAGTCTCAGAGAACAAAGGGGTCGGCCACGATGAGGTGGACACTGGCTGCCGACATAGTCAAGTTCACAGAAAGAGACGCCCTCTGTCTTCCCCACCATGCCTGATGGCAACAGGGAGAGAAAAACAGCTCATGTTCATTCTCCTTCCTGCTGGCACTAAGACCTTAGTTCTTTGCAGCAGTGGCTGACACAGGATTTCCAGCTCTCCCCACACTCCCACCCTCCCTTCAAGAAAGCCGAGGCCCTGGGTAGGCAGCGCCTCTGTCTGCAGCGGGGCTGGCACCAGAGCACTTGCATTTTCTGTGCGCGAGCTGCATTGGGCCATGTCGTGTCCCATTTAGCAAGTGTGGGGAGAACGCTTTGATTTGGTGGATGATGGCGCGAGTCATCCGGCCTGCGATGGTGGGTGAAATACCATCTGATTCAGAGCTGCTTTCGTGACTTCCTCCAGAGCCGACTGCCTCGTTCGTGTCTCTAAAATATAAAAATAGCAAGGGTTAGATCTCTATGCCTCTCCCGGGGAGGCTGTGATTGAGTGATGATTTTGCCAGAAAAATATCGAGGCACTCGGATTGTTCTCTTTTAATCAGAAGCTAGAAAAGGCAGCACCTTGTTGTGGAGAGAGGGATGCTACTCTCTGAACCTTGCTGCATTCCTCCCCAGGGCTGAAGGGCTCAGGAGACCCTGTTTGGTGCAACATTTCCAGGTGGTTCATTTCACATTGAGCTTTGCTTTCTGTCACTGGGACCTTCTCTACACATCAGTCTGTGGACAAAATTAATCTTTCAGCAGAGGGTTGGTTAAGGCAGAACGATGGGAGAAGGCTTGGGGTGGGACTACAGTGCCTGGATGTCACCATGAAAGATCCTTTATATGGGGTACCTCCCACTGAGATCCTTTCAAAAGTTCCTTCAAAAAGAATATAAACCTTCAGAAAGGGCCACACTAATTTAAACTAAGGTGTGGTGAGGTTGTGTTACTCCAGGTCAGAGGTATGGGTGTCGGGAAGCTCAGGGAGCCATGAGGTCCCAGAGACAAGGTCTGAGATGAGAAGGGAGCAGAGTCTAGGGAATCAGCGGGTGTCAGCAACAGCACCCACCCCAGGATGTAGGAGTGCCTGGAAGCCTTCTGATGCTGTTCACTTGTTCTGGAGCTCCATCCTCCCACACAGAGGATTAGCGTTTGGGATTTGAGTGGGTGCTCACAATAGCGTTTGTGTTAAAAATCAGTTTCATTCTCTTCCCTTGAGAAGAACTCATCTATGGATGTGGCCAGCTGTAGGCCCCCAGACCGCATTTGAACACAAAATCCCAGGGACAATCCCAGACCCTTGACAATGCGGGAATTTACTAGATTATATATAGGGTGAGTGTGAATCCCCTTCTTAAGGACTCCCCAGACCAGCAGCCACCGGCCCTAGAAAGAAGTGGATCACGACTAGAGTTCTTTCTAAAAGCACAGCTCGGCTCCGTCATTCTGTGGCCCCTTTTTATCACAAATAGCAGCCTCCACTCCCCCTGCAATCAGCCCAGCCCTCTCATTGTCCACACAACAACAGACTTAGGCAAGGACAGTCCCCAGGGACAAAAGAGCAGTTTTTCATGGCAGCCTTGAGATGACACTCACTTAGACATAAATCTACCCACAGGCCAGCTTCAGGTATAAACAGCTATTAGGCATTTCTATGGCACCCTCCATAGGCACCTTTCTTTCTTTTATACCTTTTCTGTCTTTTGTTTCCTGCACTTACTGCTCTTATACTAGTGGGCCAGGAATGGCGAATATATTCCATTTTGAGTGCCAACTGTGATTAATTAGTAGGAACTTCCTGGACCACTGTATCGAAAAAGATAAAAAAGCTGCATGTAAACTCTGCAATCGATTGCTAATCTCTGCCACAGAGGCATTATTATTTGCCATTTTCTTATTCATCCATGAGCTCTCAGAAGGCAGAGACTATGTCTTGCTCAACTTTGGATCTCTAGTCATTAGCCCTCACTTACTTTTTATAGTTGCACTGTACCTGTAGCAACTGCGGCATCTTTAATCCTTAACTTGCTCATTTCCAGCTCTGCCCAAATTTCAGCTGTCACAGAGTGAGTGAGAAAGTGTAATGGAAATGTAGCATCTCAGTTCCCCCATGGTCTGAGCGTATGCACAGGAGGATAACCAGTAGGAGAAGACAAGAGAATGAGAAGAGTCTTTAAACATTGAGAAAATGGAGAAGGAATAGGAAGGATGCAGGTGATGATGAGGGAAGGTGTCAGAGATCCTGGCACCAGAGAAAGGAAGTAGACGCATTCCCAAACATGGAGTGCCACGTGCTGTCAAAGACTCTGTCATATGGTATATGCAGTGGTGTGCTGTGGCGGGCTTGAGCAGACTTGCTAGAGAAGATTGCTAAATTTCTCAGAATTTTGCAAGTCAGTTTATATTATGTTGATAGCTAGAAATTAGCTACGACAACAGTATTTACACCATAGAAGTTGGCAAAGGCTAAAAAAGAAGGTCTCTCCCCACCCAGAGCCGACTGTCAAACATTTACCAGCACATGACTGAATAGATACCCCCAAGCTCTGGGTGCAAAGAGGAATGAAAGCATTAGTGCGCACCTATGTATCATCTAAAATAGGCTAATCTGTTCTCGGTTTTGAGTCTTGATAGGGGTGCTATACACTGGCAGGGGAAACTCACCTGAGGTAGACGGGAAGAAAGGACTCTCTCGGCGTAACTCTTGTCTTCTCTGCCTAACAATCGTGCAGACAGCAGAGTCTTCTCCAGGATTCCACCTGGGAAAAAGAGGCTTCAAGGTGGCAAGAATTGCAGCTACTTTCTCACCTCTGAGCAGGAATCTGTCTTTCCCACTGCTGGGGCCCTTGGCCATGTCATTGTGCACTGCTCTTCCAGGTGGGGTGAGGAGGGGGCTTTGATGGAAGCTGCTGGGAGAATGCCCGACTTGGAGGCCATTCCTTCATTACGTGACCCTGGGGACAATCTGGAGACTCCTCTTTAGCTAGACTGTGATTTTGGAACAACGGTTGAATGGGAAGGAGGACCGTCCTGCCCATGGACATTGCCATTGACTCGGAGCAGTGGGAATGTGTCAGGCGAAGACAGGAGCAGGACGACAGCAAGACAGAGAAAATGAATGCAAGAGGGGATGAGTGTATTGTCACTAGAGAGGGGAGAGGAAGCCAGCATTTGCATAGCATCCGCTATGAAATCACAGAAGTGTTTTCTGAACTTCAGTGATGTTGAGCACTCGCTCACGATGTCTGCTCCTTCCCCTTTCCATCTACTTTATTATTTATTTGATAGTTTTACTTAAAATAATTCACTTTAAAAAAAAAAAGCTCAGCCTCATGTTAAAAATAGTATCCTTAAAACCATGGGTTTGATAGATGATTTTAGTTTTTCTAATACATATTACTATAAATACATGACTATTAAAATAGAAAACTCTTATGCATTGACCCCTGAAGTCATCATGCCACACCTGGGTGTGAATAATGGTCTCTGTGACCGCGGACAGTCATCACCTAGAACGAAGCCACGGAAGGTGCCAGACTCTGTATTTCTGCAATTCATCAATGCCTCCCATCCCCCGCCCAACTCGCACACTGGGCCAAGCTCTCATTTGGCCTCAGACCCATTGTTTTCCCTTCTTGAAGGCCTCAAGCATAACATGTACGAGAATCAGAGCTGTCTGCTCTGTGTGATCAGGTGCTGGTTTATTAAGAGTGGAGAGTTGCCTGAGTAATGCGCTATAAGGTGCTCCACTCGAAACAGGGTTTCTGGTGGGGATTATTTTATTAAGAAGGCATTTCCCTCCATTTAAAGCATTTTGTTTCAAGAATAAAGCAAAATAAAATGAAGGAAGAAAGATACGGAGAAGAAATCTGTATTTTCATGTCATCCTTCTTCCTGTGTGTATGCCCCTTCCTCTTTTTTCACGCCGGGTCTCTTGTCTGTTCCTCATTTTCTTAATCCTTTTCTCATCTGTATATTCTTTCTTCGTCCTAACCCCCAAATAGGCATCTAGTCTCTATCTTTTTGTTATTCATGATAGGGCACTTTTTTGGTAGACACTTAAGCCCAGTGTGCAATTTTTTGGTGGTGTAAATGGCTTCGGGAAGGGAGTTACAGGGCAGGTTTCCCAAACATGAGCTTTCTACAGCAGCTGGTAAGCGTGGGCCTGGCTGCCACATTGGATCATACTTCCACTAGGGGGCGCTCTGCCCTTTAAATGTCAAAATGTCTGTCTTCACTAGAATTCGGTATTGCAATAGGAACAATAGAAATGTTGATTTCCTTTGGACATAGCTGCTACTGAGCATAGCTTTGGGGAAGAGATCATTAAGGATGTGCCAGTTGCAAAGAAAATACTTGGTGTAGCAGCAAATTCACCCAACACTGTAGACATAATGTCAGTTAACAGTGGTGACCGTAGCTGCTGTGGCATTCCTAATGTGGTGACTTTCATGTCTTTTTCTATCCCAGCTGTCAGCTAGCAAATTTCTTGCTCTAAATTCAACCTGGAGTTGAGGGATCCTTCTCAACAATGTCACAGAGTGCTGCTAGGGCCTCTAATCTTTATAGGATGAATCCCAGGTTTGGTCTGGTTTTAATTTAAGCTAGGTGAGATCTCAGCCACTCCCAAGTCCCAACCCTTCCTTGCACAGACAAGGAGACAGGCCCAGAGAGGTGGAGCCGTGTGTCTAGACCACACAGCAGCAAGGGGCAGATCTTTTGATGCTATGTTTCCAATTTCTTTAGTCCTTCTATATCTGTGCCTTCTTCACAAATACCTTCTTCCAGCTTTCAACCGTTGTCTTTTGGCAACGAGATTTTTTAGAATAGTCTTTCCAGACCTAACAGAAACCCCTATAGTTCTGACCTCACAATATTTTACTACAGACATTAGGTTATAGCAGTTTATATATACCTGGGGTCGCTATGATTTTTTTCCAAATAATTCACACATATTGAATTCTAAGGGAATGACTTCACTGGGCCCAAGCTTGACACATGAGCCATGATGATTAGGAGATAATGAAAGAGAATGAAAGGGACCCTAACTGTCTCAGCATCCAGCTGATGGGGAGCCAAGCTTGAAGGTGGGCCTGGATCCTCTTGCCTCTCAAATGCAGGGCAAAGCCTTCATTCAATCAACCAGCGTCGAGAACCTTCCACGGACTCAGCGGGTCTTACTGGCTCTGAGCTTGCCATTCTCATTTCAAACCACAGAAATGATGCGAAAAGGAAACGGTTGAAAGAAAATAATACAATATTTGAGAAGCAGCGTGAGGTTGTCAGGGGACACGAGCTCATGTCACCTCTCTCCCACACCCTGTGCGTGACTTTGAGCAGGTCACTTCGCCTCTCCGGGGTTGTTTCCTCAACTGAAAAATGAGCGGGTCGAGATGAAAGCCAGCACCGTGGGGCTCCCATGCTGCAGTCCAAGCCAGTGCGGACTGAAATCAGAAGGCTTTGTGCCCTGCTCGGGGGGCTGCCACAGGACCCTGGCTCTGGCTCATCACGCCCACTCTCTCCCACCTGAGTTTCAGGTTATTTTTTTTCCTTCCTTGTGCCCCATCAATTCTCTTATTGAGGAAGCTCTTTCCTGCTGCCTCTGTCCCTGCTGGAGCTGTTTGATCCGGTGGAGCCAGTCGAAGCCAAAAGGACACTTGCTAGAATCTTGCTTTCTGACACCCTGCCTGTGGCTTGCTGGGGAATTAAATAAGCGCTAGCTTGCTGCTGTGTTCACCACGGCGGAACCACGGGTACAGGAATGTCATTCTCAAGCAGCCCAGTTTAATCAGCTAAAGACAATGGAGCTCGCGGGCGGTGTCACATGGAGTCTCTGAACACATCGCTGATGCTGTCATCCTTTTCATCAAAATGATTGAAAATGTATTTCTAAACAGAATTGAGTGTCCCTGTCTAAATCAAACTGCTGTACTGGTCTTATTGTCCTGATTTGAAGTGCTTCAGCTTCTGGGACACAGTTGCTTCTCAAAAGAGATTCATTATTATCGCTGATAATAACAACTGTATAGATAAACAGAAAAGAAATTCCTCTTCCAGGAGAAAAAAAGAATCTCATTCAAACCAAGAGAATGAAAATTGCTCTTGTTGAACAGCTTTGCAATTCCTGCCTTCTCTTTCTGCTGGAAAGGAAGCTGAGTTTAAAAGCTTATCTGGGTTTGATTGTTTTTGCCCCCAAATCAAAAGAGAATAGCTGTTTAGCTTGAAAATTTGTAAGAGCTCATGTCAATTGGTTAACAAACTGCATACACACACCCATGAATGTCTTCATGATATAAAATGTCAATCACCAAAAATCATCAAGAAAAAATGTTAAGACTCCTTTACGCAATTGGGCAAAGGATATAAATAGATGATTCATAAGGAAGAAATACAAATAGCAAAAAAGAAATCATATGAAAAAATATTCAACACACACATCATTTTTAAAAATTCAAATTATAACAAGAAGATACTCTGGCCACTCATCAAATTAGCAAAGACTTTTAAAAAACAGATAGCAAAGGAGGTCTTTGTTTTTGTGTAATGAGTTCCTGGAAAATACATATGAAATATAACCCCTGGTCCCCAATCAATATTACCGTCTGCGAAAAGAACTGCGCAATGAAGTGGTCCCGCCTTTGCTGTGCAAATCCACCATCCTCTTTGTTTCTTAAGTTCTTCCTTGTCAAAAAGTTGATTGTATTCAGACTCTTAAATTCTACAATTCTCCCAAGGCACTGTTTTTCTTTGCCCCAAACCTTTCAGTCCATTAGTAGATATGTAGACACCTAATGAGTATTAGACATAGGAAAGTGTTCTTAAAGGCATCCAATCCCGATGGTGATTTTACAACTGAACAGAGTGAAGTTCACGCATCCCGAAGACAGGGGTGAGGGTAGGGCTCTTTTTACCATAAAAGTTTTTCCCCGGGGTAAAGGTCAATATCTAACAAAATCCACATGGTACCTGCTTGAAGCCCTTGTGAAAAGACTTAGGGTGTTTCAGTGCTGGGTTTAGCAGGCAAGAGCCACGGCCTCCCACGTGTATACACACAGAATGATCTGCCTAAGTGAAAAATGTGTGAGGATTTCTGCTTTCCCAACTTGTCTTGTCCTTCTGAAATTTTCCTTTTCGATGCTATTATAATGTACAGGTTAGTATAGCCGTTTATTTCTTGGGGATGCATAATCGAAACTGCTTTGCTGGTAGGATAGTGGTATCAAAAAGTTTGCAGACAACTAGATTAGAGAGGGGTGCTCATGTGTCTGATTCCGTGCGATTCAGGAAGCAAGCAGGGCCTTCGGAGGGAAGGGAGGAAGCAAGGCGGGCTGCGGTCTTGGGGAGGGGCCGGCAGAGCTCCTGGCAGTGGGCAGGAACCACCTCCCCATCCCACAGGCCCCGTGGATACTAAGACAACTGGACCGTTCGGCTGAATCACAAGGACATGCGGCCATGCTGGAAGACAGTCAGATTTTTTTTTTTTTTTTTGAGACAGAGTCTCACTCTGTTTCCCAGGCTGGAGTGCCATGGCGTCAGGCTAGCTCACAGCAACCTCAAACTCCTGGACTCAAGTAATCCTACTGCCTCAGCCTCCCAAGTGGCTGGGACTACAGGCACCTGCCACCACGCCCGGCTAATTTTTTCTATATATTTTTAGCTGGCCAATTGATTTCTTTCTATTTTTGGTAGAGACGGGGGTCTTGCTCTTGCTCAGGCTGGTCTCGAACTCCAGCCTGAGCAAACGATCCACCCATCTCGGCCTCCCAGAGTACTAGGATTACAGGCGTGAGCCACCGCGCCTGGCTGACAGTCAGATTTTTTAAAGGCCATCTTGCCAGAAAAGCTCCTTTGTGGTTGCTCATGTCCTGTCTGGCCCCCTAGGCCCTGGATTCCAGGCCTCATGTCATGGGAAGCAGGGAGCTATGGCATGTGAGCTGAAGGGCTCATTGAGATGGTTCCAGTTAGCAGCCAATGGCAGGGAAGCCCAAGCAAGCGAATGAGCACAGCAATACACAGGATCGAGCCGTGAGCTAGAGAGCTTAGCGGGCTTATGTGAGTGAAAGCAGAGGTTAGCCAGGGCCTGGAAGCAAACTGCCTATGACAGACAGAGGTGTGTGCGGTGGGGAAGAAGGAGGAACCAGAACCCGACACTGGAAAAGCTTGATGGAACTGTGTTCAGTTCCTGCAGGAGTCCTGGCACCATGCGCTGGGAGTTAGGGAAGATCCATGGCATGATTCGGAGCCTCATTTATGTTTCACTAAGGACCACAAACTCCAGGCAATCAGCTCACAAGATCATGCCTTTATTCACAAGCAGAGCTGTGGGAAAAACAGGTAGATCTAATTTATCATTTACTGGATAAGAGAAGTCCAATGGCTTTCCAATTATTTCCGGGCATCAGGACAGCCTCTCGCGGGTGTGCAGGTGTAAGTAATCTCATGTGCTTCTGCTCCGGCCTCCTGGTGGGAATCTAGTATCTCCCAAAACTATCCTGGAAGATGCCACTCTTCCAATCTCAGTATCTCCTAATGGAATCGAAGGGCAGGGCTGAGTGAATTCATCCTTCCTCTCCTTGAGGATAGCACACACTCACGGAAACTCGAGAACCAAATGGGAATCACACCATCGGTTTTTCTAATGGGCAGGCAGGTGCCAACTAAGCCCCAGAGTATAGGGCTCTCTGGGGAAGCTGGAGTGGAGAAAGTGGCTTCAACCTGAGGACAAAGGAAGATCCAGCTTCTTCTCCAATTGCAGACCTTGAGCCTATCTCTCACATGGGCTTTAGCCTACCTGAGCACGGGGTAATGCCAAGACAGGCACAGTGTCCAGGACGCTGCTGTGGACATCCTAACCCGCTAGAATTCTATGAACGTTTTGCCTAGCCATGGATCCTGAAGATTTCTTTTTCCTATGTTTTCTTGTAAAAGTTTTAGTTTTACATTTTATATTTAAGTCTGTGATCCATTGAGTTAATTTTTAAAATTAGATGTGAGAGTTAGGTTGATTTTCTTCTTATATGTTTATTGCCTGTGGATGGTTAATTGTTCCAGTGCAATTTGCTGAAAAGACTATTTTTCCTCCATTGAATTGCTTTTGCACCTTTGCCAAAAATCAGTTGGGCATGTTTGTGTTAATCTATTTCTGGGTTTGCTCTTCTGTCTCACTGATCTGTGTGTTTATTCTTCCACTACCACCAGTCTTGATTACTATAGTTATATAGTAAGTTGGAAATCAGATAGACTGATTTACTTTGTTCTTTTTCAAAATTGTTTCAGCCTTTCTAGTTCATTGCCTTTGCATGTAAATTTTAGAATAAGCTTATCTGTATCTGCAAAAAAAATCTTGCTGGGATTTTGAGAGCAATTGTGTTAAGCCTGTTAAAATATGCCCTGGCAGACTGACGAAATGGACTCCCTGTGGCTCAATGAGGTGCTCAGTTAAAACAGAACCAGGCGGGAGTGGCTGGGGGAGGGAGCAGTCACCTAGCTGTGTTCTCAGAAAAATGTAAAGGTGTGACGCCCCAATCAGTTTCTGTTGTGGGTGCAATGATAAACTGCGGCCAGATCCACATCACCCCTCCTGTGGACCCCTCAGTCTGAAACATTTGACAGAGACTTCTGGTTTTCGTGCTTGGAAATCAACCAATCAGATGTCACCTGACTCAGCCAATCAGGAATCGGCTGTATCGACCAATCAGAACTCTGCTACACTGACCAATCAGAACTAAGTAAGTTTCAATGCTTCGTTTGCAGGATGAAAGGAGAAGCAAAAAGGTATAAAAGAAAGTAATTGTGGCTTAGGAAAATGAACAATAGTTATAGAGTTAAAATGATGTGAACTTAAGTATCGATTTGATCCAAAAAAATGTGATATATCTCTGTAGGAAAGACGGAGGAGGTATGTTTGCTAGGAGCACTGGGGTTTGCAAGGCAGTAGGAAATAAGATAACTTGGTTTTCTCCTTTCACAGTAAAAAATTCAATCTTTGACTTGTGGGTAGGATGTGGAAAGTTGTAAGAGACCATTGCATCAACCCAACAATGAAACAAATTGGATAAACTACAAAACATAGTTTATTGAACACATAAGAGAGTTGAGGAAATGAACTAAAATCCAGGAAGTAACAAAACAAGCTCTTTCCAGGAGTGAAGACACTTACGCCTGCTTTCATTCCTGATAGAGTGTCAAAAGGAGAGGTAACCCATCATAGACACGGGAGGAAAAAGCCAGCTGAACTTTTAGCAGTTCATGATGACCGTGAGTGGGCTGCCATGACAGATTCAAAACCCTAGGATCCCCCCTTGAATGCAAGACGGGAGCATTGAGAGAAATATTGTCTCTGAGGCATGCAGGCCTTCCCCAAAGGCAAGGCAGCAGATGCTGATGGCTGGGGATAGGGAATGAGAAATCCTTTTTAAATATAAAGACTTACACAGGTGAAAAGTAAAAGGATAAAAAATGATATCATGCTAAAATGAATCAAAAGAAAACTGGAGTGGTTAAATTGCATCAGATTACAATATGTTTCAGAGCAAAGACTATTACCCAGGAATAAGGAAGATCATTTTATAACGATTAAGGGGTGAATTCATTAAAAGGGCCTATCATTCCTAAATGTTTATGCACTTAATAACATAGCTTCGATACACTTGAAGCAAAAACTGATACAACTACAAAGAGGAATAGACAAATCCATAATTATAGTCAGAGATTTCAACATCCATCTCTCAAAAAGTGATAGAACAAGTAGAGAGAAAATCAGTTAAGGACAGAGAAGACCTGAACAACAATGTCAACCAACTTGACCTCGCTGACATTTACACAGCACTCCACTCAACAGCAGAATACACATGATGTTCAAATACCCTTGGAACTTTTACCAAGATAGACCATATTTGGAGCCATGAAACAAATTTCAGTAAGTGTAAAAGATTCAAGTCAGACAAAGCATGTTCTCTAACTACAATAAAATTAAACTAGAAATCAATAATAAAAAATGTCTGGAAAAATTCCCAATTATTTGGAAACAATATCAAATTTCTAAATAACCTATGGGTCAAAGAGAAAATAAAAAAATTAGGAAGTATTTTGTAATATAATGGAAACACAATATAACAAAATGTGTGGGATGCACCTAATTCAGTGTTTAGAGTGAAATTTATAGCTTTAAAAGCTTGTATTAGAAAAAGATAAGCTCAAAATTCTATGCTCCCACCTTAAGAAACTAGAATAAGAACAACAAATTAGGCCCAAAGTAAGAAGAGAGGAAATAGGAAAAATAAGCAGAAATCGATGAGATAGAAAATGGATGGACAATAGAGAAAAATAAATAAATAGTTTTTTTAAGTCAATACAATTGATAAACTCTTTGTTCGACTAATGAATAAATAAAGAGAGAAATCACCAATATTGGAAATGAAAAAGAGGAATCACTGCTGGTTCTACAGATATTTAAAGGGTAATAAGAGATATTAGGAACAAGTGTATACCAATAAATTCAATAATTAGATAAAAATAACAAATTTCTTAAAAACCACAGCTTACCCACATGGGCACTAGAAGAAACAAAAACCACAAATAATCTGATACCTGTTATAGAAAATGGATTTATAATTAAATATCTTCTCATAGAAAAGTGCTAGACAAATGATTTCACTGGTGAATTCAATCAGTAATTTAGAGAAGAAATAGTACCAATATTGTAAAAATTCATTCAGAAATGTGAGGAGAGAGAAATACTTCCTGACATAGTTTATGACTCTGATAACCTAGATCTGGCAAAGATATTACATGAAAAGAAAACTAAAGATTAATATTGTATAAACATAGACACAAAAAGTCTTGCAGAATATTAACAGCTCAAATCCAGAATACTTTTTAAAAAGACTCATCCATGATATCCCAATGGTTAGCTTATCATTCTAAAATTAATCAATGTAGTTGACCATGTCAACAGACTAAAATAGAAAATGATCATCTCAATAGATACAGAAAAAAAATGTGACAAAATTCAATACATGGCCAGGCATGGTGGCTCATGCCTGTAATCCTAGCACTCTGGGAGGCTGAGGCGGGAGGATCACTTGAGGTCAGGAATTGGAGACCAGCCTGAGCAAGAGCGCGACCCAGCCTCTACAAAAAATAGAAAAATTAGTTGGTTGTGGTGGTGTGCATCTATAGTTCTAGCTACTTGGGAGGCTGAGGCAGGAGGATCACTTGAGACCAGGAATTTGAGGTTGCAGTGAGTGAGCAGGGCTGGCGCCACTGCATTCCAGCCAGGGCAACCGAGTGAGACTCCGTCTCCAAAAAGAAAAAAAAATTCAGTACTCATCCATGATTTAAAACAGTAATACCAACACAACTCAGAAAACTGGGAAAAGAGGGGACTTCCCAACCTGTTAAAGGAAGTCTACAAAGCCCTACAGTTAACATTCTACTTCATGGCGAAAGAATGAATGCTCTACCTCTAAGATCAAGAACAAGGCAAAGTTCTTTCAACTTCGTACATGAAGTCCTAATCAGTTGAAATAAGCTGGAAATGGGAGATAAAAAATATAAAGATTGTAAAGGAAGAAGTAAATCTGTCTTTATTTTAAATTCAAGAATTAATTTTTAAAATTGAAAAAAAATTTAAAACACTGTAAGTATACTACTTAGAAATACAGATATAAATTCAAGGAGAAAAAGGTCAAGACATTAAATGATTCAGGAGTGGGAACAGTGGCGTAATGAACTGCTTTTCACTTTATAAACTTTGTAGTGTTTTTTTTTTTATTTTTTAAGAAACTGTCCTTATTTTACTTTGATAAAAACATAAATTAAATTCAAAAGAAAAAGAGAAAAAGTCCTCAGCAGGCATGAAATACATTTATTTAACTCCAACTATTTCTTCAAAGACAATTTCTTATTTAATAAAGCCTTTCCCCTGACTGTTCCCCTAGTAAATTAAATTGTTGACCGGGCTTTGCCGTCTTTGCAAACAAAGCTTGTGAAATTCTGAAATACTTAAACAGGCAAGCACATTTTCATTTATTAATAGACTGCAAGCGAGGCTTGGAATAAAAATAAAAATGTAAATTTTAGGCATAATTAATGAGTTTTAAACTTGTTTTCTTTTTTTTTTTTTCCCATGGCAAGAATTAATAGTTTTTGGCTGTTAGACCCAGAGGCAAGCAGCTATGCTAACACAAATGATTTGTCAATAAATAGTTGCTACGTGCACACATTTTGAACATACATGTTTTTACCGTTACTTGCCTAAATATCTTATATATGTACATACGTTTATGTTCATCAGCTGAATATGTAGCAAAAAGACAATCATAAAAGTATTTATAGTTTTGCAATTTGTTTTAAAAACTTCATTTAACCAGAAGAATTCTACATAGGCTTTACACTTATGCTACCTACCTCCACGTTGAGTATCAGTTATCTCTTTGCTAACACGTTAAATGGGCAGAGACAGCATCTTTCTGAGTACGGGCATTCAGTTCATTCAATCGCAGGCCAAAGGAAAAAATCAAGGAAAGACAAGAAATAACATGTTTGAACTGGGGAACCCGATACCCCCTGGGTCCACTTCCTCAGCTCCTTTGACTTGCCCCAGTGCTTACACTATGAATAAATATTATAAATTGCTGCGTTTAATGGACGTAACTCATGGTCTGTGTGGTTTTCTTTGTATTTCCATAGGCTAAAAGGTTGCCTCCAAATTAACTTATATTTAACATTTTATACAAAGAAGTCAATAGGTGGCAGTTACTCAATAACTACCAAGCAAAGCTTCCCATTAACAAGGGGCAGAATTATCCTCCCAAGGAAGTGCCCGTAAAACTCATGGAAAGAAGAAGAAATGCTACACAGTGCAGAGCAGATATATCTTGGAAGGCCAATACCCTCTGCAGAGTCTTGGCTGTCATCTGTTGGGACCACTGTGAGTGGAAGATGTGTAATATTAAGCACAGCAAGTGCCATTGACGTGCAACTTGGTAAGGTGAAATATGATGATGCCTTTAACCCATTTAAAAATGGAGCTTTTCAGTTTAAATGTCTTTTCTTCAGAGACTACTCAATCTAACATAGATCTTCTATTATCTTAAATCCCAGTACCCTGTTTGGCTTCTTCCCTATCCTTTATCACAATCGACTATTATTGAATTTACTATTTTTGATGTGTCTGCCTCACAAGAAGATAAGTTCCATGAGGATGTCACTCCATGTCCCGTGTCTATGAGGCCTGTCGTGTATTTGTCTGCCTCATCTAGAACGTGTGATTTATAACGTATAGCTCAGAAATTGATTATTTAGAATGTATTATTATTGTTGTTGTTTTATATTGAGGATATAGACTATTCTTTAAAGGCCACTTTCAGCGAGAGGTTTGTAAAGAAGCCAATTATCTGTAAATCTGCTGTGCACGGTGCCTGGCAGGGAAGAGATGCTTGTTCAGTAATCTCATCTAGTGTAACCCAACAGGCATCCTCTGGACCAGAAATTGTTGGTCCTTATATGCAGAAATTAAAAGTTACGATAGGCAGATGCACATGACGTGTGATTCATTTACTTAGCCACTGCTTCCCTTATGCCCTCATTCATTCATTCAATCATCTGTTCATTCATCTAGTTGTGTCATTTATTTCTTCATTTTCCATTTACCAAATATTCACAAGTGCTTAATGTAGGGCAGCAGTTCAAATAGAAACTGATCAAGAAGAGAAAGTTCTGATAGAAACCAGTGTGATTGATTAGAATAGTTCAACAGTCCCCCCAAAACTTTTGGGGAGTAGTCACTGTTTAAATTATCTTTTCCCTAAGTTAGGATTTTAGTGTGTTGAATTTCCCTAAAATGAAAGCAGCTTTTCAAGAAATACTTTATTAGCCATCAGGACTTTTCAGGCTTACAACATATTATTGATTCCACCCGGGCAGTCCCTCTAATCAGCCAATGAAAAATGAGGAGTGCCCTGGTTTGGGACAATACCACCAAATTGAGGCCTTGAATGCCTTAAATGCACCCTGACTAGTTAAGGGTCAGTGACACACTCTGTTTAAATGTTATTTTGAAAGCTACTCTCTGATATAAGATAGGGATCTAATTGGAAGAAGGTGATGTCAATCTGTAAACCATTTTGAAATCTGCAGAAAGCTTCAAGCTGAAAATACCTACTTCGAGGGAGACTATTTATTCTCTAAGAAGAGAAAAACATGTCTTATCTTTCTAAGGGGAAAAAGCCAGAGAAGTGAACATGCAGCATGTAGCCTGAAAGCCAGCGCCATACATGGTGCCTTTTTTGACTACATGATTAGAAGATCCGTGAAAGCAGGAGGAGGAGAAGGAAGATTGGGAGTGGGGCTGAGACTCCCTCTCTAATCTAGAGTCAGATTATTAGGCTGTTGAACTAAGAAGTTGAGTTGGTGGAGGGAGTCCAGAGCCGTGAAGGAAGTTAAAGGCTTTGAGTTCTGAGTAAAGCTGAAAACAGTTGTGCAGAAGCCGAAAGTAGGTGAGAAAAGAAGTGGAGGGTTTTTGTCTTTGAGACTGTGGAAAGAAAATGTAGAAAAGACCAAGAATCTTTATAAGAATGCTAAATATTATAGAAAAGTACCTTAGAACATTTATTTAAAAGCATGCTTTGTAACTGCTGTCCCCAAACCCCGGGCTATAGCCCAGTACCGGTCTGTGGCCTGTTAGGAACCAGGCCACGCATCACTGCCTGAGATCTGCCTCCCCTCCCCCACCAATCCATGGAAAAATTGTCTTCCAAGAAACTTAGGAACTGGGCCACACAGCAGGAGGTGAGTGGTGGGCGAGGGAGCAAAGCTTCATCTGTATTTACAGCTGCTCCCCATCACTGCATCACCGCCTGAGCTCCACCTCCTCCACCCTCCTGTCCCGTGGAAAAATTGTCCAGCCTGGCAGAAATGAGGCCAAACCCCTTGCTTCCCCTGATGGAGCAGTGTCAGAAAAATGCAGCTAAGACAGAAGGTTTAAGTAAGATCCACAGTCTGATGACACAATGCCCCGAATGTCTAGGTTTTGATAGAAAATCACTCATCATACCAAGAACCAGGAAGATCTCAAACTGAGTGACAAAAGACAATGAACAGATGTCAACATTGAGATGACAGAAGTGTTAGAACTATCTGATAAAGATTTTAAAGCACTCATCACAAAAATGACATAATAAGCAATTGTGAACGTGCTTGAAACAAATGGAAAAAAACCTGGAAAGTCTCAGTAAAGAAATAGGAAGACTCAGAAAATATGAAGAAGAAATGGAAAATATGAAGAAGAATCCAATAGAAATTTTAAAACTGAAAAATACGATAACAAATTTAAATATCCTATTTAAACATGGTCTCAACAGCAGAATGGAAAGAATCCATGATTCTCAATTATGTTGAGAATGTTATGTTTTCTCAATTATGTTCAATAATTGAAGCAAAGATTAAGACCCTATCTGATGTAGTTCTAAATGTGTGTAGATAAAATATGTAAAACAATTGTATTAAAAAGTGGGGAAGGGTAAAAGGATATAAAGGAAAGTAAGATTTGTATACTTCACTTGAATAGAAAGAGAGACAATACCAGTAGACTATGACAAGTTATGTATACATACTCTAATATCTAGAGCGATCACTAAAAATGCTATACAAAGTGATACGCTCAAAAACACTATAGCTAAATCAAAATGAAATTCTACAAATGTTCAAGTAGTCCATAGGAAGCAGGAAAAAGAAAACAGAAAAGCAAAAAACCAGAGAGAACAAAGCAGAATAAAAAATTAATGGCAAATATAAGCATTAACATGTCAAGAATTACATTAAATATAAATTATCTAAAAACACCAATTAAAAGACAAAGATTGGCAGAGTGGATTAAAAAACATGACCCTGTCTATGAGAAACTCATTTCATATATATAGGTAGCTTGAAATCAAAAGTATAGAAAAAGACATATGATGCAAACATTAATCCAAAAAGTGACTATATTAATACCACATTAAAAGAGACTTCAGAATAAAGAAAATGATCAGAGACAGAGAGCACAGCAATCCTAAGAGTGTATGCACCAAACAACAGAGCTGCAAAATACATGAAGCAAAAAATGATGGAACTGAAGTAGACAAAGCCAGTATTATAGTTGGAGACTTTGACACCTCTCAACAATTTATAGAACAACTAGACAGAAAATCTGCAAGGATACGGAAATCAACGAGACAATCAAACAAAATCTAATCAACATTTATAGTGCATTCCACCCAAGAATAGCAGTCTTAACAGAACATATGCCAAGATAGACCATATTCTGGTTCATAAAACAGACCTCGACAAATTTAGAAGAATTGAAATTATACAGAGGTATGTTCTAATAATGCAAGAATCAAAGTTTCTCTTGTACTTTTATACATACACACACACTTTTTCTCTCTCCAAATCTACCTAATGTTGTTATATCAATATTTTAATTTGATCAGTTTTCAGAGTTTACATATTATGGTCATGAGAAACTCTCCCAGCTGTGTTATGTAGTATATGTCCTGTGAATGCTGGACTTTTCTGTACCCTCATACCTTCCCTGAAGTGAAAAATGTTTTATTTTCTAAATTTTTGCCATTTATTCACCTTAACTCTGTCACAGTTGTGTAAATCTACTAACTGCATGTTCAGAACATTTGGCATTCTGTCTGTTTTTATTTTTTGAGAAAAACCGTCTCCGGAACCATTTGGTCTGCTTGAATCTCAACTGGCTGTCCTCTAAGCTTGTTGTGCAACTATTCTTTTGAGATCTTTTCACCATTATCTTAGGGAATTCCTTTATGTCTTTTGTGTTGGCTTCCTTTTTTCCTGGATTCCATTGTTCCTACTTTGTTGGTTTATTTCTTTATTTGGTGGAGTACTATTTTCTAGGAGGTGTTTTCACTTTTATCTTTTAAACTTTCGATTTTATACTTTCTCCTATTTTTAGCTTTCAAGAGTTCCCTTTCCATTCTCTAATATGCCCTTTTGTTAAAGAAAAGCAATTCCATCCTGATTGTTTAAAAGACACTTTTCTCCATGAAGATATTAATGATAGTTTTTTGATCTTTTATTTTGTCTGCGTTTTTTTAAAATGTTTATTTTGGTCTTTGAATTTCTATTAGAAGTTTTCTTTAAAGGTATGGGGATCCTTGGCTGCCCACACAACACTAGAAACTGATTGGAAGCTCTGTGCTTGCAGGTGGGCTTGTCGACTATGGTATTCCCTTTTGTGATTTGCTGTGTCATTGTGCAGATGCCATCATCTGAAAGTTTATGTCCCTTCAAAATTGATATGTTGAAACCTAATCACCAGTGTGTTGGTGAGGTGTTTAGGTGGGGATTAGGTCATAAAGGCTCAGCTGTCATGAATGGGATCAATGCCTTCATAAAAGAGGCCTCAGAGAGCTTCCTGGCCATGTGAGACATAGATGACACCAACTATCACAAATGGGTCCTAACCAGACACTGAATCTGTTGGCATCTTAATGTTGGACTCCCCAGCCTCCAGAACTGTGAGCAATAAATTTGTTATTTACAAATTACCTAGTTTAAGGTATTTTGTTATTGCTGCCTGAACAGACTAAGACAATTGGGGAATCCAAAATGTCAGGATCCTTAGGTCTCTGTTTTGGGGGTTAGTCAGTTTCCTTAGAGAGGACTCTTACAACCTCGTGCCTGGAGGCTAATAGTTTGGGAGGGCCTCTCAATATTTGTGTTTAAGCTTCTATTAATCTTCCTATTTCACTGAAGCACCCATGCCTTCACCCGCAGCTGATAAGCCCAGCACAGTCCTGGACTTTACCTCTTGGCAGAATAAACAGTTGTTCTCCTGTCAGAGGAAGGAGACTTTCATTCACCTGCACAGAATGAGAGATGATCGAAGGGTCTAAATGCTTCTTAAAGAGAATTTTGAATCAATGCTTCCATTTTTTTGCTCCATTGTCAGCCCAACTATTGCTGGCAATTCTGGAGCCTTAGCAGGTATTTTCAATGTAAATTAAGTTGCTTCTCAGATTTTCCCACGACATACTTTACGTTCAATTTTTTTTTTTTTTTTGGTTTCTTGGTTTCCTAAACTATTATCTCTTCTACTTTTATTTTTCTGTGCTTATAGGCTTATACTGTTTTAAATACCTTTTTACTGCTGCTTTAGTGGGACTTTGGCAGGAAATGGATATAATATGATATATGACTTTTTTTTTTTTTTTGAGACAGAGTCTCACTCTCTCGCCTGGGGCGAGTGCTGTGGCGTCAGCCTAGCTCACGGCAACCTCAAACTCCTGGGCTCAAGCAATCCTACTGTCTCAGCCTCCCGAGTAGCTGGGACTACAGGCATGTGCCACCGTGCCCGGCTAATTTTTTCTATATATTTTTAGCTTTCCAATTAATTTCTTTCTATTTTTGGTAGAGACGGGGTCTCACTCTTGCTCAGGCTGGTCTCGAACTCCTGAGCTCAGAACGATCCGCCCGCCTCGGCCTCCCAGAGTGCTAGGATTATAGGTGTGAGCCACCATGCCCGGCCTATATATGACTTTAAAAACTACATTTATATGTTGTTATAACTAAAATTCAATGATTGGATAAAAGCCCATGTAAGTGAAAACACCCCAAAATAATAGTAGTTTGTGCAGTGTCTATCATGTTCTAGGCACTTTGCGAAGAAGTATTTTAGCATTCAGTTAGCTTCTTTGATCCTCAAAACAGCCCCTATGAGGGAGATACTGGAATGCTCAGATTGTCATTAGCATGACTGGCATCATAACTAACAGACCAGATGAAGGTATGGGAGATACAGCATCCAATCAAAGGACTGTGCCCTGTCAGACAAAACAGCCAAAATAAAATTTAAAAAAATAAAAATAAAAGCATGATTCGAGTAGACAATAAAGAGATTATTGAAAGAAGTTAGACCCAGACAGTGTAGGTGAATATAGATGAAATAATTAGGTAATGGTGTGCCTTGGCCCCAGGAGACTTCAGTAAAACCAACTCCATTTGAAGAGTAAAGACTTTGAATCCTTTATTGCAACTATAAAAATGAGTCCATGTGTCTGTCAGTGGATGGAGAGAACTTCTTGGATCCCAAAAACCAAAGCCCCAGGTTTGTTTTCCTGGTCTTGGATCTCTAGTCATTAAGTCCCTTTTGTTTGTTTGAGAGGACTTCAGTTCTCTTGAGACAGTTACTACTCTGGAACTTCTGCTCACGAAGGTGAGAATCTTTTAACTCTAGGAAGGTTTAAAATTGAGTTTAGAGGGGACGAAGTGAATAAAATTCATAGTATTATTACCTTCAGGTTAGGTTTAAGAAAATTGAAATAATCTTTGTGTGTTTATTGATTATAACGTTTAAGATAACTTGAAATTTATTGTTGTTCTAAATTTCATTTATTAAAGTTACAAGAGTTGAGTTCTTAGGAAGATTTTGGATGAAAAGGTAGACATTTGAAGGGCTCGTAAAAGAGATTAAATTTATTAAGTTTATAGAATTTAGGTATTTATTGATTATTTAAAGAGTTTGGTCTGTTCAACTTGAGTTGATTAAACATTAATCAAAGGCCATCCTGAAAGTGATTGTTGAAATTTGCTGTATTTAGATAAAGAATTATAAGCATTTTAAGTTGAATTCAAGGATCAAGGAATTTATTCAAAACCTTAGTTTGAATAAATGCATCTTAAATAAATTAAATGTTAAGTTAAAAATCTCAAACAGCAAAAAAAAAAAAAAAAGTCTTTTCTGAACCTGGGAAGTTGACCTTAGATTTAAAAAAGAAAAAACAAAAAATAAAAACAAAAACAAAAAACTCACTTTGACCCAGAAGAGGAAACTGAGAGTCAGAGAAGTTAAATAATTTGCTCAATATCACAGGACCTACTAGATGGCACATTTGTTTACCTCCAAAATCCACGTGCTTAATCATTTAAATTATATCACCTCAAATACACTTCTTGGATATATATGCTTTAAAAATTCCTCTTGAGATGGCTATAATTTAGTGCATCAGTATAGTTTAGTAAATCTAAATTGTGAAAAGAAAAGTACATGCAACGTTAAGGGGTGACTTTTTGTGTGTTTTGCTCCTAAGGAACATTAGATGCTCCTTAGGGGTAACAGTTAACCATGGGTAGTTATTGTTGGAAATTAGCCTATTATTGAAATTAGAAGTAACATATGTAAAGTGTAATCATAGCACTTGGGGAACATGGCCCAGCTAAAAATTCACTGCAGGTTAATGCAAGTGGGGACGGAAGAACAATTAGAATATTCATTAACTGTTCCTATTTGTGCTACTATCCCCAAACCTTAATATTTAAGTAAAAGCCTCTTCTTTGATTAAAGCAGCAATAAATGAAAATGTATTTCCAATTCCCAGCTAGGTTTGAATTTGTAGGTCTTGAATCTTACACCAGGGAGCCTGAGTCAACAGCCCCTTTTATGGATTAAAAGCACTTATAGGAGAGTCTGGTTAGGAGAAGAATATGGGCTTCTAGTTCTTGCAGATCTACGTTCTAAAATTGGCTCTTTTTTTTTTTTTTTTAAGAAAAAAAGATCTGCGTGACCCTGAGTGAGATATTAACCTCTCTTGCACTCAGGATTTGTGAAACAGGGATAATAATGCCTACCCTTCAGGACCATGAGGACTGGAGCTGATCCAGTATGTCATCTAACCCAGGGACTAGCACAAGGAAGGGACGCTGAAAACGATGGCTATTGTTATTATTATTGTCTTCAAGAGTGAAGACTTCAACTAAGGTAATTAGCCTGACAACCAAAAGAAAACACAAAACTAGAACAATGCATTTGCTGTGTCATTTTCTTTCCAGTACTGGATATTTATTCTGTTGCAAAACGCCTTATTAACATAGACAGTAACTATCTTCTGTTTGAGATGCGTATGTAGCGGGCGGTGCCAGTTACCAAGAAATTAAATCAAATTGAAAAAACTTAATTCCCCATTCTGCACAGCAGGAGTCAGACAGACAAGGGAAAAGATTCTATCCCACGACAATGTCTTTAGTACAAAAGTGTTAAGTATTCCTGATAAAAAGCCCTGAAGGCTTTATTTTATCTCTGTCTCCAGTGGATGTCCCAGCCAGCGGATACGCTATATATATATATATATATATATATATATATATATTTTTTTTTTTTTTTTTTTTGAGAATATCAGGTTGTCTGTCCATTCTTGCATTTCAGCCCTAACAGCAGTAGTGGGAAAGTACTGTGAGTACTCATTTAAAGTCCTCAACAGGTTCTTGGAAACTGTGACTTTAAGTGAAAGAATGCATACCTACACCAATTTTACCATTGGCTAATGGATATAATCAAAAGTTAAATTCTGACAGCACATTTCTGGTCATAAAAACACCACCTTTTATTTTAGTTTACAAATGCCTTGATCCTGAAGTGGGGTGTGGGGTGGTACACTATAGTACCCACTACACTGGCTCAGTCTTATGCACTTACGTTCTATGCACTGAGCATTCGTGTGTGGATTATTAAGGATCTAGACACATACATCTTATTCCCAGAGTCTGCACTAAGCCAGTCTACCTTACTTTGCTCTCTTTGTCAAAGGATTCTGAGTCAAATTCTCCCCAGAAAGAATGTGCATAATTCTTGCAAGTTTTTCTCATTTATAGGCTAGCCATAATTGTGGGTAGTTACTCTAGATCCATTAAACTGTTACTATGGTTGAGGGTTAAGGGTAGGGTGTAGCAGCAGATAGAAGTATGTGCAGAGACTTTAGATAAGGGGAGACTTTTCAAAGTGAAGTCTGTTTTTAGTTTTCATCCTCATTATTTTATATTAATACAGAGATATATCTTTCTGTTGAATGCTCATTTATTTTTCACAGTGTTTAAATTCTGAGTAATAACTTTGTTTTATTGTATCTACTCTGATAATCTCTGTCTTTTAACTAGTGCATTTATTCCCTTACACTTAATATAATTATTGATCTACTTGGATTTATATCTATTTGGTATGATAGTCTTCCTTTCTTGTTATGTTTTATTTTCTTTCCTTTCTTGTTTGATTCTCTTTTCATCACACCACTTTTTCCCCCTCCTCACTGGGAAGATATACACTCTGCTTCTGTCCTTATAGCACTCTAACTTTGCTGTCCACTCTTGGATCCTTATCCTGTATTTTGATTTAATTAATTTTTTTCTTCTATACACAAAATGAATTAAACGAATCTTTCATGGCATCCTCTCAATATTGGTCCTTTCATGACCCTCTTACTTATTTATAATGTAACCAGCACCTGTAAACTTACTTCCTAAAACAAACACCAGGATCTTGACAACAACCTCATCTAACCACATTAGCTTCCACCATCCCATCCTCTTGCCTCCCCACACCCAAGGTAGCTATCATCCTGAATCACAGGTTCATCATTCCAAAACTTTTCTCTTTGCATAGTCTTAGTGTATCTATGCGTATTCCTAAAATACATATGTTTATAAAATTTCTGTTGCCTTTAACTGAATATAATCTTTTGAGACTTAACTTTCAAATTAGCTGCTTATTACTATAGTTGATTTGTTTTAACTTCTACATAACATCACTGAAGAAACCACAGTTTATTCATCTATTCTCCTACTGATGGCATTTGGGATGATTTTTATGTTTTTGCTAAGTCATACTGTTACAAACATTGTTTATATACGTCTCCTGTACATGGGCAAGAATTTCTCTTCAGTGTAAACCTAGTATGAATTGTTGGCTCATAAACAGATTAACATTCAACTTAGGAGATTGTGCCAAACCATTTTTCTATTTACAGTTCCATCAGCAATGTAAAAGAAAGCCTGCGGATTCACGTACACTCCAAGACTTGGTATTGTCCAACATTTTCTAATTTTTGGTGATTGAATAGGTAGAAAATGTTATCTCATTGTGCTCTTGATTTTCATTTCCTTGATGTCTAATGATGTTCAATATCTTCTAACACCTTTACTGGCCACAATTCTTCTGAGAAATGTCTGTTTATGTGTCTTACCTACGTTTCATTCCTTCCTGTATCTTAGACCTTCCAATTAAGATCAATTTCTTTCTGTTCGAAGTTCTTCTTTTAGTATTTCCTTTAGAGAGTTACTGCTGGGGGTGAAGTCTTTCTGCTTTGTTTCTGGAAATGTCTTCATTTTTGCTCCCATCTTTGGAAGTTAATTTCACGATGTGTAGAATTCTAGGTCAGCAGTTATGATACATGCTGACCAGTCACTTATGGAGAGAGAAGGAGAGTGGTATTTTAGCTGCACCTGTAGTTCCACGGTGTTTTCTTTCCTAAAACAAGAAAAGATGTTTGCAGTGAATAGGCCAAATGTTAACATCTGGTAAATATGGGTAGTGGGTATGTGGGTGTCATACAATAGTCTGTACTTTTATTTATTCAAAATATCTTATAATTTAAAAACCTTAAAAACTAAAATAATCTTTACAATCCTCCTGAATGGTTGCACAATACCCCCTTTTAAAGATACATATGTGTATATATAATTATACATTTCATAGAATTTATATTATATATGCTCTATTTGATATATTTCCTATATTTTCCACCTTCATTCTGCATAGTTGGTAGATCATTTTGTAAAGTAATGGAGTCTCAAAGTGGTTCAGTGTTTTGACGCACACAGCACCTCTACTATGAGAGTACTATAGAAATTGCTCTCCCATAAGGAGTAGATAAGAGATTATTACTGAGAGGAGAGGGGTCCCTGAGGGCAGGAACATGACCCTGGAGTCAGGAAGGTCTGGGTTCTCTTCCCAGGTCTGCCTCATACCACCTGTGTGTCTGTAGGGAGACCACCTAATCTCTCAGAGTTCTCATTCCCTAATCTGCCCTCTAGATGTGCTCATATTTGCTCTGTATCCCTCATAACATTTTGAAGATTAAAGGAGATAAGTAGAGTGCCTGACACTTCTTATACACTCAGTAATTGATAACTGGTGTATGCTTTCTAAGATAAGACACCTTGTGCACAAATAACACAGCAATTTCCAATGCAATAGAGATAAGTCGCCTCCAAGATTCTGCCTTGAGAACTTGTCCAAACTTTTGAAGAGTAAGGGACTTGGCCCTGAGATAGGCCAACCACCATCCACGTGGTTATATACATGGATGTTTTTTCTTCAGAGCTGACCTCACCTCTAAACTCAGACTCACTTATCTGGCTATCTATTTTACATCTCAACTTGGATGTCTCACAGACATCTAACACCAATATGAGTTCTTGATTTTTCCTGTACGCCAATTCCCCAAACTGGGGTTCCTGCACGTCTGCCCCATCTCAGGAAATGGCACCAGCTGGTTGCTCATCTAGAAGCCTGGAAGTCATTCTTGATCTTTCCTTTATCTTAAAGTCACATCTAATCCAAAGCAGACTTTCCCAACTCTATTTCTAAAATATATCTCAAATCCATCTTTGTTGCTTCATCTTAGTCCAGACCATCATTATTGCTTGCCTGAACAACTGGTATGTGCGTGGTCTCACCACATCCAGTTTGACTCCACTGCCATCAAGCGTAACCTTCTTCAATGTAAATTGAACTGTAGCATTCACCTGCTTAAAATTCCTCAGTGGCTACCCCATTGCCCTTGCAATGAACTCCAAGCTCCTGCATGATCTTCTTCCAGCTCTCGGTTCGACCACATCTCTTGATACCCTCTTACTCACTAAGCTCCAGGCATACTGTCTTCTGTTTCTTCCATTCTTCAAATTGACCAAGCCTTTCTGTGACCCAAGGCCATTGTGCATGATATTCCCACTGCCTGGAATTCTCCCAATATGCAGCTTCTAACCAGTAATCTTGTTTGAACTCAAATGTTAACTCTCACAGAGGTCTGTTCACTTATTCCATGTAAAGTATTTAATAGTACCTTCCAATTCCTCCTCTATCAACACACAATCTTAACACACAGTCTTAGCTGCTTGGTTGTTTCCTCCACAACATATATCATAATCTGCAACTTTTAAAATTACTTGTCTATTTGTATGTTGTTTGTCTTCCTTACCAGAACACCATTTGATAAAAGCAGAGATTATTTTCACTTTGTTCATGGCTATAGCCTTAGTGCTGAGCAAAGTAGTAGAAGATCAGTAAATACGTGTATTGAATTAATATGAAAAAAAAGAGGATTTTTTAAAATGTCAGAATTGTACTCTTGAATCACAAGCTTGGAATCAATGCTTCTCCAACCCTGTGAGCTTCAATTGCTGAATTGTTTGATTTTGTGAAAGTGGTTCATCCCTCCCGGACATGAGGGATAGTATAATTGACTTCTATAGTTATGCTCCTAGACATTTGGGTATTTATTACAATTTTCCTAACTCCCAGCTCTTTTTAAATACATGTGGGCAGCTTGCTTTATAAAAGAATTTTCTATTGTGAATTTCTCTTTGTGTGTTGTTGTTGTAAATGGAATGACTCATTCCCTAATCTCTTTGAGGATAGTTTAAACACAGATATATTGCATACATTTTTATAAAGAAAACTTTAAAATTGATTTAACTTTGAATATTTGGTGATTCCCAGTGGTCTTCAGCTGAGCTGAGACTTGATGCTGTGGGTGATATATTCCTGCCTTGTTTTGCAGGACACAGAAAGGCTTTGTCACTCAGTATATCAGAAAGCAGGACATGGAGTTAGAGGAGAGTATTCTCCAACTTTAAGACTTATTGTTATTTTCCCTGTTGGGTTTTGGACTTACTTGGAACCTGTTACTCCTTTCTTCTTTCCTGTTGCTCCCTTTTGAAATAGGAATGTCTGTCCTATGCCTGTCCCACCATAGTGTTTTGAAAGTAGATAACTTATTTTGATTTTACAGGCTCACGGCTGGAGCAATTTGCCTGAGGATGAGTCTTGCCTTGAATCTCACCAATATCTGATTTAGTCAAGACTCTGGACTTTGGACTTTTGAGTTGGTGCTGGAACAAGACTTTGGGGGCTATTGAATGGAATGAATGTAGTATACATTGTAAGAAAAAACATGAATTTGAGGGCCTAGAGGCAGAATGCTATGGTTTGAATTTGCCTCCTCAAAGTTCATATGTTAGAAACTTAATCCCCAGTGCAGCAATATCGAGAAATGGGAGTTTTAGAGGTGATTAGGTCATGAGGGATCTGCCCTCATAAATAAATTAATGCCATTATCCTGGGAGTGGGTTAGTTATCTCAGAATTGAGCTTCTGATAAAAGGATGAGTTTGGGCCAGGCGCTGTGGCTCACGCCTGTAATCCTAGCACTCTGGGAGGCCAAGGCAGGCGGATCATTCTGAGCTCAGGAGTTCAAGACCAGCCTGAGCAAGAGTGAGACCCCATCTCTACCAAAAATAGAAAGAAATTAATTGGACAGCTAAAAGTATATAGAGAAAAAATTAGCTGGGCATGGTGGCGCATGCCTGTAGTCCCAGCTACTCGGGAGGCTGAGACAGTAGGATTGCTTGAGCCCAGGAGTTTGAGGTTGCTGTGAGCTAGGCTGATGCCTCGGCACTCAACCCAGGCAAAAGAGTGAGACTCTGTCTCAAAAAAAAAAAAAAAAAAAAGGATGAGTTTGGCCTGACTTTCTGTCTCTCTGTCTCACGCACTTGCTTGCTTGCTATTTCGCCATGGGATAACCCTCACCAGATGCTGGTGCCATGCTCTTGGACTTCCCAGCCTCTAGAACCATAAATCAAATAAATCTCTGTTCTTTATAAATTACCCTAGCCCGAGTGTTCAGTTCTAGCACTAGAAAAAGCACTAAGATAGGAAATTAATATTATAGGTCAGACAGTTCATTTATCTTAGCTTTAACCCCTCATCTAAAGATATTATGTTATCCTTGACTTACCAACAAGCATATAGATGATCAGAGGGACTATGTAATTTTCCCTTGTCACAGCTAGCAAGTGACAGAAGCAGGATTTAAACTCAAGACATATTTTTCATTTTCCACATTCATTACTGTCTTAGTTCATTTTCTGTTGCTTATAACAGAATACCTGAAACTGGGTAATTTATAAAGAAAAAGAATTTCTTTCTTATGGTTATAGAAGTGGAGAAGTCCAAAATCTAGGGGCAACATCTGGTGAGGGCCTTCTTGCTGGTGGGGAACCACTGCAAAGTCCTAAGACAGGAGAGGCAGATAAGGGGGCTGAGTGTGCTACCTCAGGTCTCTTCCTCTTCTCATAAAGCCACTAGTCCCACTCCCATGATAACCCATGAATCCATGAATCCCCATGAGTGGATTAATCCATTCATGGGGACATAGCCCTCGTGATCCAATCACCTCTTAAAGGTCCCATCTCTCAATATTGCGACATTGGGGATTAAATTTCAATGTGAGTTTTGGAGGGGACAAATATTCAAATCATAGCAGTTACCAAGGCTGAAGAATGGAAGAAAACTTTCCATTTCTTCACCTTATACGGTATGAATCATACCCAACTTTTCTAAGTACTTTTAGGTCACCCTTTTTATGATTCATTCACAAAGATACTACAAATTGAATTTCGATTTTTTCCTAACTCCCACCACCAGCAGCTTAGGATCCATTCTCCTGATTTCTTCAGCCTCATCTTGGGCTGGGCCACCATCATTTCTCAGACCCAGCATCCATGACTCACTGCAGAGAATGTGGTCCTTTGGGGAGTGGTATAAAATTGGGGAGAATGGAAGGAGGAATGAGTCATGTACCACACATTTGATTTTATTGTTTATTTGATTAACTTTCTTTGAAGACCAGCAGAGTCACAGGCCTGGAGAGTTGGCAAAAGAGAAATCATGAAGGAAAAGAAAGGCAGGACCCAAGTAATGATGCCTTTGAAATACCACAGCAGAAATTGTAACCACAGAGGGTGAGGATTTCAAAGTAAGACTCTTGACCATGCACAAATATAGTATACATGTAGAGACTCTTCTCTCTTTGCCTAGAAGCCCAGTAACAGAGGAGAGCCTCAGGGGTGGGTGAAAGGAGAGATTTGTTGATTAGAAAGCAGCTGCCACTGTGTGACAATTTATGTGATATCCCATGTTTATCTTTGAAATTCATACCCCAAATACCTGTAGTATTACATGATAAATGCATGTTTGATTAATTAAAAAGATATATTGCCCCTAGATTTTCAGGTAAATTTATGTTCAAAGAGATTTCCCATATTCTGTGGCTTATCCAGCCTCACGAATAACCACCCCCCATACATATGTATGACAGGAATTAAGAATATGCATTTTCCATAGCTTAGGTTGCTTCAGAAAGAATGACTTTGCCAATAGAAACAGTCTTTCAGGAGCACCCTGAACAAACTTATAAACAAAACCCACTAAACTATGTCTACCTATTAAATTACCTAAAATGGAAAATCAATTGTCAAGCTTCTGATAAAATTCCAGATTTATGAAGTACAACAATCATCTCCGGAAGATTTTTTTTTTTCCCTCGCTCTCTCTAAGCTCATTCTGCTCCTGCAGATAGCTGTGCTACTTAATACCCTGTTGGCACTTGGTCTATTTTCCTCCCTCTATTGCCTCTGAATGTACTGTAATCCTCTTTTCTGGTTACTGTCCCTTTGACTACAGGTAAATCAACTGTATCCAGTTGTGGGACAGATGCGACATGAAAGAAGAAAGTCACAATTGCTTTGTCTGATGCTGTCACTCATGCCCGGGGCTAAGAGGCAGACATTTTTAAAAGTCGAAGGGCTCAGACACATTTAGGAAACAGATGGGAAACAAACGAAGCATTGACGGATTTGCAAATTCCAGTTCTTTGATATTTGTCCGCCCAGGAGTGGGTGGGACAGAGAAATGTAAGAATAATGAGGATATGGGTGGGGAAAGGCTTGTCATTTTTCACAGTCTTCTTTGGATATGGACTGAAGGAAGGATGTGGGGAGGAGGTGTTTATCTTTTCCTTTGTATTCTGACCTTTTCCTAAGTCACCATGCTTCTTGGAATATAAAATTATAATCAGGAGTCCCTAATGGATAACTTTGCAATTATGCATTGAGTCACTCAACAAATGCACATTGATACTGATTAAATTAGGCTTGAATGGAACTTCAGGTAAAATAACTGAGAAAATAAAATACCATGAGAGAAGGGCTCTGTGCCCCCTCCCAAACTTAAATCCCCCATGGTTGGCACGTTTGGCAGCTAAACTAGTCAAGAAAATTAGCGCAGGCCCAGGGGACAAAATCAAAGAAGAGGACATGTGAGGTTCATATAATAAATAGACACTCTACCTAGGCCCTGGGCCTATAGGCAATACTTCATGAGGAATGAAAAAGAAAACGACTCATTTATTCATTCGTTTATTCCTCAAGCATTTATTGAACACCTCTGTGGGCCATGCACTTTCCTAGGCACTTGGAACACAAAGTATGAACAGGGTTCATACTTTGAACCTGGCTTTGAGGAGCTCTCTGCCCACTGCGGAGTGCACCTGCTCTAATGCCCATGAACTTCTGACAAAGAGGGGGTCTCCTCTGCTCACCTGTGCCTTTGGAACACGATGAAAATCCCAGGACAGGCTACACTCACACATGTATTTAAAGATTCTCATGCCCCGAACTACTATAGCTTCCCTGGAGTAGAGCCCTCCCTTGCATAAAAAAAAAAAGGTTTGGCAAATCAAGCCTGCTATTGGCGAAGAAAATTCATGACCAGAAGGGTCAGGAAATTTATTCATTGAGGGAATCTAAACCTTCAAACCAAGAGAATCTGACATACATGCTCCAAGATAAATATCTCCCAGGTAGAGCCAGGCAGTCTGTTTTTTAATATTTATTTAATATCTTGCTATATTCATGTCACAGTGAAGTAGACGCTGTATTCCTCACTTGAAAATGTTCAGTGGAGGCGGGGATGTGAATAAATGTATTAAAATAGCTGTTACAGGTCAAACTGAGTCCCCGAAAAGTGATGTTGAAGCCCTAATCCCCAGGATCTCAGAATGTGACCCTCTTTGGAAACAGGGTCTTGATAGAGGTAATCAAGTTAAAATGAGGAGATTAGCGTGAGCCTTCATCCAAAATGACTGGTGTCCTTATAAGAAGGAGAATTAAGGGGAATTTTGGACACAGAGACAGACATACACAGGGGCCAGCAGCAAGGCCTGAAACAGATCCACACCTAGGACCTTCAGAGGGAGGACAGCCCTGCCAACACCCTCCTTTTAGCCTCTGGCTTCCATACCTGTGAGACAATAAATATCTCTTGTTCTAAGCCACCCGGTTTGTGGTCCTTTGATATGGCAGCACTAGGAAATGAATGCGTGTATAGTAGAGCGTTTTCCCACTAAAAGAGACCTGCATAGGGAATATTCACCCCAATGAAGACATCCAACTTCCACCAAGGTAATTACAGGGTTGCATGAAACCTGGAAAGGGAAAAGGAACCTAAGAAATAGCTCACTGGACATAGATGAGACCAGACTTGATGCTCTTCCATTAAATGTGGCAGTGGGTACTTTGCTCAGAAGTCTTCACCTTCACGTCCATTCTATTTTCCATTCTAACACAGAAATCTCATGACACAGGATGCTCAGTTCTGCAATAATTTGGGTTTTCAGCAACTCAACTCAACCCTCACCTCCTCAGAGAGGAAGACATGAAGTTCCTGAGACACAGGGCACCTGTCAGAGGCTGGTGGGAGAGGGGCCAGGTGTCTGGGCTTCCCTGGCTGCTACTGGATTTTGTCGTTTCTTCTAAAGCCCTGTTTAACGGTGCCATGGGAACAGGCAGAGAGGGTTTCTGCACCACCTTCCTGGTATCAGGAGAGGCACAGAAGACAAGAAAAGTGAATTCCAGGAAAGCTGAGGCATGTTGGGAGCTGCGTCGTGGTGAAATGACGAATTGCTTGTTATCTGCACGGGGATGGGATCATTTGTGAATGCAGCATGAATCACCAACAGGTAGGACACGAGGCATGATGGTCCTGTTTGGAATTCTAGCCACGCCTTTGGGCCTGCAGTTCTGTGAAGCCCAAGGGTCTGATGAAAGTCAAGAAAAATCTGCATTGAAACTCTTGAAAGAATGTGACATCTTAGTAGATACAGTCAATATTTCTGCCTTTTTTAAAAAGTATGTTCTCGCCTTAAGATTATTTTTCATAATAAGAATGACATTGAAACACACTAAAGAAAATAGAAAATAGAAAACAAAACAGAAACAAAATAGTCCATAATTCAGAACCCTAATATAATTTCTCAAATATCAAAAAATAAGAGAATCATTAAGTAAAATATAGTATATTCAGTTTGAATTTTATGCATTTAAATGGAAATAATACTTTCACATTTACTTATGGTGAAGATTTTATAATGTATATGTATATGTAACCATCAAGTTACACAAACTTAAATATATACAATTTTTAACTGACAACTATAACTCAATAAAGTTGGGGGAAAAATAATTACATAAATATTTAACAAAAATGTTGTCCTAAAGATCAGAATATTAAATTCTGCATACTGTATTACTTGGAAAAGTACACTTAGAAGGAAATATACCAATATACTATATTGAGGGTAAATTTCACTTTCTTCTTGATAGTTTTTTTTAATTTTAGAAATGTTGCACAATGCCTCAGAAGTGAACTTCTACCCAGAATTTGCTAAATGTTCAGTTTTATTTCCTTATTATTTTCCTATCACCCAGTTACGTATTTGCTATTTCAAGGCAGCTGAAATTTTTTCAAGAATGCCATGATCTCTCTCCACTTTTTACAAAAGCTGTCAACAGATAGTGTTAAAACTAGAAGAGGTTTTGGAGACCAACTACTTGACCTGTTACAGATGTGGAAACTGTAACTGGAACTGTTCCTGTCTGCTTCCTGAGGTCACATCAATCGTGGCAGGGCTGGGGTGCCAGGGCTTCCAGAATATCTGTCCCAGGGCTCCAGCCACAGTGCCTTGCTGTTTGGCATGCTACGTGAACAACAAGCTGGCCGTGCTGACATGCGTGTAGTTCCCGATTCCAATCAAATAAGTGTTATAGCCAAGTTCATCTGAAGCAGAGTATACTTCACAGAAATTTAAAAATTTGTAAGAAAGGCATATACATGATATTGCTCTGGCTTTGTTGACTGCACACGACTGTCTACACCAGTAGCTCTCAGGTTGTGGCCCAGATGGTCATGGGGGCATTCCCTGGAGCCTTTTAGGGGGTCTACAAGGTCAAGGCAATTTTCATAATACTAAGACACTATTTGCCTTTTTCTTTCTCATTCTCTCATCAACGTACAGTGCTGTATTCCAGAGGCAGCTGCTCTACTCGCAGCAGACAGAATACAGCAGGGGAGGTGAGAATCTGGCCATCTTCTACCTAATCAGACATGAAAGAGATTTGCAGATATGTAAAACAATGTCACTCTTTTCACTATCTTTTTTTTTTTAATAAAAAACAGTTATTTCTCCTATTATTGACATATTATTTGTCTCAGCATGCAATGGGTTCATTATTCTTATTTTAAGTAAATTATCACATGATTTTTTTTTAAATTTCTCAGTTTTAACTTCTAATAAAGTCAATATCAATAGATGTAATCCACATACACAAAAGCTCTCTGGGGTCCTCCCTGATTACGAAGAATGTAGAGGAGTCGTGAGAACAAACAGCAGGAGAGCTGCCACCCTACACCCGCCACCCCAGGGACTGAAGTCCCACGGTAGCAGTGTCCCTGGCTCTTGGTGCTGCTCCAGGGCTGAGGGTCCCTGAGCAGCTGACACCCTACAGAATGGAGAGACCGGAGGGAACTTTCAGGATCATGAGATTGGAGCTGCTGGCAGAAGATCCCAACACAACTTCCTTCTGCGTTACAGGAGTAGTGAAACGTTGAAGGCGTGGGCAGGCGTTTCAGAGCCGTAGGGAGGAAGATTGGGACAGGAAAATAGGGAATTGCGAGGAAAAAGCTGGAATGAGATTAGGCTGCTCTGGGCCCTTTATTCTGCGGTCAGACCTAAAATATCTTAAATCTACTATAACTGGTTTATCTTTAGTACTGATACCTGATGCAGTATGGCTTTTGGTATAGAAAAAGCCTTCATGGCCCATGGAAACATCTCCCCAAAGCATGAAATTCTTTAATCTAGGACAGAATATGTCATCAGGCAATTAGATATTTTTTTTTAAAGCCTATAATATAAATAATTCCTACGGAGAGTTTATGTGTTGATTGCAGGTCAGGATGTGCAAGCCTGGTTGCACATTAGAATCACTGGGGAGCTTGGAAAGTTCTAGGTGCCCAGGCCCGGGGGGGTAGAACCAGGCATGAGTGGTCTTAAATCTCACCAGATGATTCCAATGTGTGGCCAAGACTAAGAACCACAAACAAATCAAGAAGGCAGGTTCCCACCTGGAAATTGCTAGGGATCATTATTGCCTGACGGCAAAGGGAGGAGCGTGCCGGGCATCCCAGAATACAGCAGGCAGACTTCTGGGTTCCTCTCCAGGCTTCAGCCAGTTGGGTCTGCTTCCCTGATACTTCCTGTCGGAGTCGGTGGGGGTTGTCCAGATTCTCTGTTCTCCCAGTGGACCTCTACTTAGCCAGCCCACAGAGGGCACAGCCCTTAGCCGACGGGAGGAGAGACAACTTCACAGTTCTTTTCCAGCTCTTCAAATCAACAATTTTGGTCACAGATCAGACTGCTAAGTCTTTACACATCTGAAAGTTAGACTTTGACGTGCTTGTTTTTCTTCCCCTGTCTGACTCACCGAATGAGTCATAAGGAACCTTGTTAATCTCCACTGCACCGAGGCAAGCGAGGGCACGGGCAGAGGGCTTCCTTTCTGGGTAAGGGTTGGACTGAGCCCGCATATCCCAGCACTGGGAGCTGCCCCCACCTTGCTCTCTGGCAGAAAGCCTGGCGGGGGATCAATGATTCGTGGCTGGGGCATCTGCTGATTTCTCTCTGACATCTCTGTCTCCTGAGACACCTGAAAAAACAGAACACTCAAAACTCTCAGGCTCAAGCAAGCTTTTGGGTGAAGGATCATGCCCCCTGGAAAGGTATGATCCTATGAGCTCAGGGTCTTAGCAGCACAGAATTCCAGAGCAGGGAGACAGAATTGGCTGTTTCCCTAGGCAGGGCAACAGTGCAAGCATCTAGGAGTTATAGTTACTCCTGTCCCCTAGAATTTGAAAGAGGGAATGTGCAATATCTACCTGCCTCTGTTGGTGCAGCTATCAGAGGTTGCTCAAGCTCTACTGACCCCCTCCAGGGACAGGTGAAGGATGAAGCCCAGAGAGGCCAGGGGACAAAGTCCAGGTCTCCAGCAATCAGTCCCTCTGCATGTGCCCAGTCGTGACCGAGGGAAGGAGGGATTTGCAAACCATCCAGCCATTCTCTCCATAACATCTTGTTTGGGGAAAGTGTTTCTAGCATGTGAAATAGCAAGAATTTCGGTATAATCTGAAATGAGGTGAGTTAGCCTGTGGGTGTATTATAAAGGGCCTTGAATGAGATGTCACTGAGTTTTTTTCATTCTATTTTAGGCTCTTTTTACTTTATGCTCAAGAAGTACGTGCCCATAGTTTGAAGAGATACTTACTTCCCCAGCCCTCCTACCTGACCATCGCCCATTCTGCAGAGACAACGACTTCAACTCTTCCTTTCTGTGTTTACCTGCATGTCTCCGAACAGCATGTTTACATTGCTGTCCTTGACTTTCCACTTTTAGATAGTGCTATGGTCTGACTGTTTATGTTCCCCTAAAGTTCACATGTTGAAACCCTCACCCCTCAATGGGATGGTATTAGGAGGTGGGGGCCTTTGGGAAGTGATTAGGTCATGGGGCTGGAGCCCTCATGATTGGATTAGTGCCTTTATAAAAAAGACCTGAGAGAGACCCCTCATCCCTTCCACCATGTGAGGACACAGCGAGAAGGCGCCATTGATGAACCAGAAAGCAGGGCCCTCACCAGACACTGAATCTGCCAGCACCTTGGTCTTGGACTTCCCAGCCTCTAGGACTGCGAGCAATAAATTTCTGTTGTGTATAAGCCCCCTGGTCTTTGGTATTTTGTTATAACAGCCAGAATGAACTAAGACAGATAGCATCTATTACCTTCGTAATCTGGAAATCGAGAATTTCACTTCCTTACATACCTGCGTACTGCCTGCCACAGACATACACATGGACACATGCGCACACACATATATATGCCCCCATCCTCCCAAAATGATTTCATGAGCTGTGGCTGCATCAATATCCAGGGATTACTATGACCATAAAAACATACTCAGCTGATCCATTTAATACCTTATAATTACATTTGTTTTCTTGATCAACTGATTCTATTTGTCCTAGGATTAATAATTGTTCATATCTTTTCTTGCTCAGTTTCCTATGTACCTATCACAATTATATACCCAAACTCTGCCAGAAGTATAAATCTCCTTTCATGGCATTCAAACATATCCACTATCAGTTTTTTATTTTTTCCTTGGAGACATCCTTCTAGCGTCCCTAGCCTTGTTGGCCTTGTTGCTTTCTAGAGATTCTGTTCTGTTGTCCGCATTGGGATGAGGACACGCTTGAGGGGCTGTTTGTTACCGTGCCTGTCACAGTGAAATTTATTGTACTTTCAGCTAGACTGAAATGTTCAAATCAACCAACAATGCTTTCTCCCAGTTGCCCCTCTCTTTGCCAACCAATAACTCCTTTGATACGTAGCTACAAGAATGTAGCCTTGTAGCCTTGTCTTCTAGGTCACAAAGCACTTCATCTCTCTTTTAAAGAGTCAGTGTTCCTTTTACAGAGAGAATAACAGAGGCCCAGAGAATATTAACATTTTTCTGAAAATCCCAAAGACCAAAGTCCGGTTTCCTTTCTAGCACTGATCTCTGACTTTCACACGTGGCATCTAAGAAATTCTTTTCCAGTTGATCCTGGAGAATGTGAGAGACTGAGTGGTGTATCAGTATAAAGCTATTCCACATGATCCCTTGAAGGAGAGAAAGTGCCACCTAAGCATGTTCCCAGTACAGATGGTTATTCTTCATTTACCAGTTTTACTTTCACAATTTACTTTTTTTATGGGCATTTTATTTCTCAATGAGAAAGAATCATGTGGTCATATTACTTTTACAGCCATGACTATTGGAAGCCTGCAACGAAATTTCCATGACTTCCACCCACCTCCTCCCTGCCCAGCTCTAGGCTGCGTCAGTGACAGCGACGCCATGCTCAGAATGGAGCCCGTAGAGGCTGGGTCAGAGCTACTCAAGAAGCGACACTCTTCTTTTTGTTTTCAACAAGCCAGTTGTAAACACATTTCAGACCTCTTGGTTTCTCTCAATTCTTCTGAAGTTTGAGGTCAAGACTGCAAGACGGTATTGCTTTTCGTAGTAAGCAAAGCTGCTCCATTCATGGCCGGGACCCAGCTTTGACAGCATAGAAATGCCGGCTCCACCAGCTTCACCATGCAGCGCAGAACAAAGCAGAAACACTGATGATCTCAAGGACTACGTGTTGACAAGTAAAAGCACCATGGATAGGAGGTAGGAAGCTTGGCATGAAAGTGGTTGGAAGAAGACAGGGGTAACTGGGAGATTAATGGTTATGGAAGAGGCCAGAAATTGAGGTTTCTGTGAGATACTTTGTTGCATGGAATATTCAGCCATACTCAGAACCTTGAGCATGGAAACATCCAATAAATAGCTGTAAAGTAGATTTGAATACATACTGCTCAGTGCTGTGTACGCATGTGTGTTTGTGTGTGTGTGTGCGTGTTCTACTTAACTCTAAGAGACAAAGTGAAAGCATCAGAAGATACTTTGAGTACATCTGGTGGGTACTCAGGGTAAAGGCTACTATCTGATGTTTGTATCTCTCGCATCAGGAGCAGTTGCTGCCGTCACCATATTATCTGCTCAGCCAACCTCTCAAGTGTCAAAACCAGCCAGAGGAGGTTACTATAGGGCATTGTAAGTTACTAAGAGATGCACTTCAAAGCATGGGAAAAGGGGTCTTTTCTCAGTTGGATAATACTGAGTCATCCTCACCCAAGTCTGCCTGGCTCTTTCTTATCCTTCTAAATATCAAGTACTTAAGGAAACATTCTTCCCTGCCCCAAGCTAGGGCAGATACTCCATTATGTATGGTCCTTCACACCTTGTCCTGTTCCTCTGTATCACCTGTCATAGTTATTATTAGAGAAGTAAATGTCACTAGCTATTGAATTCTGCCTCCCCCCAACACTGCTTTATGGCTGTTGCGTTAATATTACATTTATTTGTCAAATGAATGAATGGTCATTTTGCATCTAAAAATCTGTGATATACAATGGCAAAAATCCAACATAGGGAGTACATTTTCCTTTTATTCTAAGGTCAGATTTCTTCCTTCATGCCCCTGTTTTCAAATCCAAAAGCCCAAATGACGAGAGCAAACGAGAGGTCGTGCACTTAACAGAGAGGCTGGGACATTTCTGGACACATAGGTGCACTTAATGTATGTGACGACATTTGGTGGTCACGATGACTAAGCCTCTCTTTAGGGCTCATTGAGATAGTTAAAGATTTCTATTTAGAGTAAATTTAGCCATAATGACAGCAGCAGTCATCACCATAATAGCTAACTCAGACACAGCTTTTATCCAAGGAATTGAGTGGTTCCCATTTAGCCTGTTAATCTTGCCTCCCTTCCGACTGCCTGGGTAGATCCTTACACACCTTCTAGCACATTCCTTGTCCTCCTTCTATTGGAACTCTGACTTCCCCAGCTTATATCATCCTACCTTATTTGAACCCCCATAACCCCTGTGTATGTGCTTAATGACATAATCAAACATTCAAGCATTTGTCCAACAAATATGTGTTGTACAGCAGCCGAAATGTGCCAGGCACTGTGCTGAGAGCACTTTCAAATATTGCAAAAATGCATCTTTCCCTGTTATTTCACAGATGCAAGTCATTCACCCTCCAGGTTTGTGGAGAGAGTGAGGGTGGAAGGGAAGGGAAGGGAAGGCTACATCTTATGTAGTTTAACTGCTAATGCATTCGGAATTATGTTCAATCTGTTCAATCATAAAGTTGACAAATGATGCTACCTCCATTTCGTGACCACTGAATTCACTACGTAGGAGATGGGACTGACTAATCCAAACTTAAAGGGAACTGACATTAAATAAAACAAGGCAGGGAACAATGACAAAGATGAGCCTAGGCAGAAAATAGTAAACAGAAATATTCTGAGGCAGGACAAAGGCTAGAAAATACTCTTTTGGGTCCACACAGCACTTTTCCCAAAATACCTTCAAAGAGGAAGTTTTGGCTGCTGCTTTTGTGTGACAACACACAGTGATGTGTGGAGGTGCGAAAGAAGACACATTCCAGAGAAAGCACCATGGATAGGAAAACAAAAGAGGGATAACCCTGGGGAAAGAAAGCCAGGTGGAAGGTGGCACACAGCCAGAGCACGACCATGGAATGCAAATGGGACCAAGGTACCAAGAGCACCTGCCACACGTATGGCCCCTTCTGAGGGATCATGTTAGACACAGGTCACCTTGCTCTGGCCACTTGACCAGTTCCCAGCTGATTGCCCTGGGGAGACCACTTGGCTCAAAGGCTGCTGGGTGGCCTAAGTGGCATCCCAAGGAAAGATGACCTCTGCCCAAGAGGGACACTAATCCCAGGGACCAATCAGATGGTCCCTATGGGCTGGCCGATGCTCCAGTCACACTGAGAAACAATTAGCAGGTGGCACCTTTACCGCTTGCAAAAGCATAGACACACAGTAGCAGAGTTGACGCCATGGGGGCTCAGTAGTAGCAGTGAGTAGCAACTTTCGAGCAAGCAGACAAGCTCCAAGTTGCTAGAAATGCATTGTCTAGTCAATGAATGTTCAGTTCTCCATGAAGCCTGCAGAGATCGATTCCTGTTCTCTCTTATTTCCCCGTGTGTGCAGGTATCTGTTCCTTGCATGCAGAAACAAGTGCAATTAACACAGACAGCTCTAAACTGGGATCATCCTCCTGGACAGAGCAACCTGTCACCTCCACTCAGGTTCTTCCAGCTCAGCAGTCCTAGGAGGGAAACCAACTTTCCTCACAAAAAATCACACCATGATATCTTTGAGGATTTTAATTCTCTTTACTGTCAAACAGTTAGATATATTACTGTTGTACCAGAGAGAAGAGAGTGTTTGAGGCTGACCCCTGAAAATATCATTGAATCTATAAATTTTAGAGTCTTTTCTGACTCCTATTCCATTTAAAATATGTTCTCTCTCACCCAGTGAAGTCCCTCCTTGAGCCCCAGGATAGACCAGGTCATATTGTGATCAGAGCAGGGAGACAGAAAGCACCTTGACGGATAAGATGGACAGCTTCTCGAGATTTGCTGGGGTTAGGGGACAGGGGACATTTTCAGTGTCGCAGGCAGCAGAAACCTCTTTAGATGTGAAGCAATTAACAACGAAGAAGGCAGCTCTCTAGAGCTACAGTAGTGCAATTGATGGGGACTCGCTTCTCGGAGTCCAAAGCAAGAGCAGATGGAGACACAGTTCTCAGCATTTGGGATGCCATGGGCCTTATGGCAAGTGGCCAGATTTACTGCAACCCTGAATGGCCAAGAATTTGCCATTTTCTTAGTAAGGAGTAAAGGGAGCTTGTCATTAGGGTCCTGCAGGGGGTGGTCTGTGACTCGCTAAATGTGCAGTTATTTGCATCATAACTGTGCAGCAGATTGTATGGCGTCTCCATTTCCTTCGCTAGTCACTTTCCTGTCAGTGTTGGGAGGTCCTGTTACTTCTTGTTATTCCGCACTAAAGTGACTTCCTCTGTAGCTGAATTCACCAGATATGTTGATGAGGACACAGGGCCCCAGAATTAAGGCCACAATAAGTTAGACTCTAATTCAGTGTTTGTCACTGACATGATCATACTTTTTGTGACATTCCTCCGTCATAGACAATGATGATGTCAGCTGAGCATCATGCCTTGCCCTCTGGTTTCAAGTAGGACGACGAGGAGGGCAGTGAGTGGAAAGATATTGTCCAGGGATGACATGAAAGTGGCGTACACACTATGCAGCCCCTCCTCACCCAGGGCACACGTCATTCACCCACGAGGCACTTCCTCCTGCCAACTCTGTCTCATGATCCTTCTCAGCATAGCCATGAGGAAACCACAATAAATCGACCGGCATTGGCAGATGAGATAAAACCTATGTGCCACCCAGTCTTATTCTGCTTTGTTGTTTTCCAAAAGTGGTTAGAAAAATCATGTCCAGACAGAAGTGTCAGAATGGATTCTGAATATATCCCTCAGAGTAAAAATTCACAATCTTACTAATGTCAAGAGGCTCAGATATGAGTGAACCAATTGCACCGGTAGAATCAAAACAATACTGCAAATATTAGTTATGTTTGCCTATTATGAAATATATGTATGTTTTAAAGGAAAAAAATCTAAAAGATGTCTGAGTTAAAGAGCTCTGCCAGGTTTAGTTAAACTTTCTCTAACGTGTAAAGAATCCGATTCCAGTTGCTGACTTGGTTCTGGTATCCAGAGGGCAGACCAGAGAAGCAGCCCCTGCTGCAATTTGCAAGATGTATTCTTGTCGGGGATGCCACAGGCTGCACTGCAGCTATGAGTCAGAAGCCGCCGTGGGAAGGAGCCGGTGCCGGCAGGCTGGTGCGGAGGCCTCCTTCTGGGAGGCTTGAGTTGGCAGCCCCAGCAGAGGGGAAGCTGGCATGAGGATCCTGCATGGGGAGAGGCCCCGAGGGAGGGAGGGAAAGGCCACAGAGCACAGGTCAAGAGACTAAAGTGCAGTGGTGTCTTGCCACATTCTTCAACCTCCTTGGCAAACCAGAATGGTAACCCGGCCATGAATCCGAATTCTCACTGCAATTGCCAAAGTCTCTTAGAAAATAAAGACAGAAAAGAGTTCAAGAAACTCTCATGAACAACTTAATGCCCAGCATGGTGGCTCATGTCTGTAATTCCAGCACTTTAGGAGGCTGAGGCAGGAGGATCCCTTGAGTCCAGGAGTTCAAGCCCAGTCTGGGCAACATAGCAATACCCTGTCTCTACAAAAAAATAAAATAAAATTTTAAAAATTAGAATAAAAACAACTTGAAACCCTGATAGTATGCCAAGTGGCACCATGAAATTTTCAAGCTGAAACTGTCTTTATTGGTATAGTCCTCAGCCAGCCTTCTTTTCGTACAGATGAGGAAATGAAAGCCCAGGGAAGTCAAGAAGTTTAGCAGAATTGAACAACAGAGTTGGGATTAGGACGCAAGAGACCTAAGCCTTGGTCCAGGGACTTTTCCTTTATTTCCCCCTGTCTTTCCGTAGACAATAGCCTTGAAAATCTAAGAGCAAAAGACCTCACACAGCTCAAGAGACTCGTGACCGAGTTGCAGGGTCATTGAGTTGTCACTGACTTGAGAAATATCCTTTGTGTGGAGGTCTTTCTTGGTGATGCCCTTTTAGAATCTTCATCGACATCCACCATGAATCACTGACGTCCGACAGGGTGGTGGCAGTTTCCGACAAGTTTATGAAGAAACAAATGGGCCAACGCAGAGAAAACGAACAGCGCACTGACACTTCTGCCTCCTTGGGTGAGGTATTAGGCCTGAATTATTATAACAGGAAATGCTAAACTACTATGGAAAGAAAAGGTGTGATTACTCATGTCAATGTTAAAATTGCCGTTTTCCACGAAGGGATTAATCAGCAGCCATGACACTTGCTGCGCTTGATATAAAATACTTTCCTCTTCTCCATGAATTTCACAGCTCCCCACCCCAGCATTAGGATTTCTTATACATAGTCATGTGGTCCCTTACAAAAATTAAAAACAGAAATTTAAAAAAAAAAAATCTTGTTTGGAGAGTGCATAAGTCTATTCTAGGTTTGGGAGGTCTCCTCACCAGGACAGGGATGAAGGCAAGGCCAGAGCGGAGGGTTGGGGTGCACACTTTGAGGATGAGGGGATCGTTATGCCTCACACTTCCAGGGGTCCTGGGTGGGGACAGGGGGAAGGAGGCAGGAGGGCCAAGGATGGCATGACGGAGGGGGACATTGCAGACGGGTGGCTTGGTGGAAGATCTAACACTCAAACAGCCAGCGCCCTGCTGCTTGGCAATTTTAGGGTTGTGGGAACTTCTGCTGGTCTGCAACTGGGAGACCAAGCCCGGCAGGGAAGGCCAAGGCCAGGCTCTGCATGCCTTTAGCTGAAGTCTTAAGTCAGAGATCTGGGTAAAGCCATGATGAAAGAACAGGACTGGGTAGAAAGACATACAGTGCCGGGAAGGTGGATCCCGAGTGAGGAGCAAAGCCTGAGTCCCTGAGACAGGCCCCCAGGCACTGGGAACCGAGCTGGGAGAGTCAGAGGAGTCTGTAGCCAGACTGGATGAGCTGCAGACATAGGACTAGGACACCTCGAGTCCCCCTTGCCAAGGCAGGGCTGAGTGTAGGGTGGATGGAGGAAGTGGGGAGCTGGCAGGTCAGGGCACTCACTATTCCTCTTCTCCCACTTTCTTCCTCCCCAGTTGGTTCCCTTGCATCGCCTTGAAACAAGATGTTCTCTTGTGCCTGCCTCGGTCAAAGACTGAAACCTTTGTTTAATGTTAGAAAATTCCATGTTTAAAGGCATTGGTCTTGGAGCCGCTGTATTATAGAATCCAGAAATGAATTTTGGGTAGGAAGACATAGAACAATATTCTCGCCCAAGGGTTTTGAACCTGGGGTATTCATGAAATGGGCTTCAGTGTGTTTACGAGTCTCCCAAATGAATATGCAGAATTGTATGGGTTTGTTTAATTTTCTGGGGAGGAGAATTCATTGAACTATGAATTGGTGTCACAGAGAACTGTGCCGTGAAAAGAATCCAAGCTGCTCATTGAGAGATGAGGATTTGACACGCAGAGTGGGGAGGGGCTTTTGTCTTGCATCAGGGTATCTCCAACGCATATCCGTCCCTCAAGGAACATTTGTGGAGTGAATAAATGAATGGATGAATGAATGAATGAATGAAGGCTTCCTTCTCTCAGTCCCTTACACTCTCACCCCCCCCAGCCACTCCCCATTGGTGTCTCCAGGTCCAGCTCCTTGTGGGGACAGTGAATGCCAAGCAGAGTGACCTCAGGAGTAGAGGGAAGACATGGGGTACAGGTATCTCCACTCCAGCAAAGCCCCACCCAGCACAGACTTCCCTTGGGGACCAGCACCCTGTTCCCACTGCTCCACCACCTCTTTTCACAGAGGAATGGCTGGCTGCCCCCATCGGGTGAAACTGGCCCTTGGTCCTGATCTTCCGAGTGCATCAGTCCTGACTCCAGTTCTAGGAATGTTGCATCTTGTATATTTTTCAAGAAAATACGAGTTTCATGTTAGAGGAGAGCATCTATCTTCTGGAACACCTGAAAATTGGCCATTGGATTGTCAAACCACGACAGTTGTTTTTTTTTTGTTTGTTTGGTTTTTTTGTATTTTTTTTTTTGTATTTTTTTATTTTTTATTTCAGCATATTATGGGGGTACAGATGTTTAGGTTATGTATGTTGCCCTTAACCCCCCTCCCCCCCGAGTCTGAGTTTCAAGCATGTCCATCTCTCAGATGGTGCGCATTGCACTCTTTTTGTATGCATATACCCGTCCCCTCCTCCCCCTTCTCCTCCCCCGTGCCCGACATCTAATAGATGTTATTCTTATATGTACACTTATGTGTTGATCAGTTAATACCAATTTGATGGTGAGTACATGTGGTGCTTGTTTTTCCATTCTTGGGATATTTCACTTAGTAGAATGCGTTCCAGCTCTATCCAGGAGTATACAAGAGGTGCTATATCACCATTGTTTCTTAAAGCTGAATAGTACTCTATGGTATACATATACCACATTTTGTAACTCCACTCATGTATTGATGGACACTTGGGTTGTTTCCACATCTTTGCAATTGTGAATTGTGCTGCTAGAAACATTCGGGTGCAGGTGTCTTTCTTATAGAGTATCATTTGTTCTTTTGGGTAGATGCCCAGTAATGGGATTCCTGGATTGAATGGTAGCTCTACTTGTATCTCTTCAAGGTATCTCCATATTGCTTTCCACAGAGGTTGCACTAGTTTGCAGTCCCACCAGCAGTGTATGAGTGTTCCTATCTTTCCACATCCACACCAACATTTATTGTTTTGGGAATTTTTGATAAAGGCCAGTCTCACTGGAGATAAGTGATATCTCATTGTGGTTTTGATTTGCATTTCCCTGATGATTAGAGATGGTGAGCATTTTTTCGTATGTTTTTGGGCCATTATTCTGTCTTCTTTTGAAAAGTTTCTGTTCATGTCCTTTGCCCACTTTTTGATAGGGTTGTTTGATTTTTTCTTGTTGATTTTCCTGAGTTCTAAGTAGATTCTAGTTATCAGCCCTTTATTGGATTTGTAGCATGCAAAAATTTTCTCCCATTCTGTAGGTTGTCCATGACAGCTGTTTTGAGTCTCACATTTGCCCTTCCCACATCTCCACTTTCTACCCAGCGGGGGCAGCAAGAGCAGGTAACAGTGGTGAGCAGTGATAAAAGTTGGTTTACTTTGTCACTGGCTGATTAACTGATAACATCTTCTTCTTTCTTTCTCTCCATCCCTCCTTCCTTCCTTCCTTATTTCCCTCCTTCTCATTCTCCCTTCTTTACTGGGCCACTGGACCAGGTGCTAGAGGTACAAAGTTGCATAAGATAAAGTCTCTGCCCTTGGAAAACTCTCCAAGTCTAGCCATGGACAGGGTACAGGGGTCCCCACAGAAGGGAGTTTTCTACACGATCTGGAAGGTCAGGAAAGGTCTCACAGGCAGAGAGAAAGTAATGATTGAGATGAGGCTTACAAGACTGCTGCCAATTGAACTCATGACAAAGGGCAGTGTAGGCAAAGAGAAGCATGGCCTTTGGGGCCCACAAGTAACTTAGTGTGACATCGTCCCAAGTGTATGTCTGCTGCTGCTGCTGCAAAAAAGAGGGACAAGAAAACAAGATGATGCTAGAGAGTAAATGGCTGAAGTATACCATGAAATTATCAATGTTATCAGTCATCACAACAAGGATGGCAACCACGAACTCGGAGTCTAAGAAAAGTCCTAATTTCACACTGGGAGATGTGGTGGGTGGTTTTCATCCAAGATTAGCTGTTCCTTTTTCCAAAGCTTCTGACACAGCCCATGGGCCTGCGAAATCCTCTCCACACAATGTCAGTGCGTTCCTCCTCACAGGGAAGACAGAGGGGGTCCGAGTTAATGTTGTAAAGCTCTTAGCACAGCGCCTATTATACGGTCAGTGTTATGGACACGTTTATTAAATAAATAAGAGCATGCGTATTTGTTGGGTGCCATGTACCATCTTAGCACTTACTTCATTGCCTTACGACAACCCTGAAAGTTAGATCCCCCAAATTCTTATTTCATATTTACAGAAACTGAGGCCCTCAGAGATTAAGTCACTTGCCTGAAGTTACTAAGTGGCCGAGCTGGAATTCAAACCTAGATCCATCCAAGCCCGTGCTGCTGCCAGCTGGAACACCTGTCTCACACAGGGCTGACCGAAATCTTGCGCACTTCAGTGGCATCTCTGGGAGTCAGTGAAGGCGGCAGGTGCACACCAGTCATGGCGAGCACCCATCATGGCAGGCACCCTTCAGACTCGGGGTTGGGGAGCAGCCCCCTGGGAGTCGGCACGGAGACCCCGTGTCGTGTGCAGCGTAGGGTGGGGTTCACCAGGCAGGGTGTTTAAGCCCCTGCACAGCTGGCCGCATGCTCTGGGCCTCTGATTACTCTGGGAATTTGATGAGAGCATGATCCTAACGAAATCCAAGTGCCGAAAGAAGGAACACTCAAATGGAAAAGCACTGATGGGCAAAGGAGGAGCTCACCCAAGCTTAAATAGCTTGAAATTTCAGGATTCTCATAGACTCTTCACTTGATGCCTTTTTTTCCCCAGAAATTTCAAGAAGGGGCCATGATTATTGAAGGAAGAAGAAGGCACCTTGATACTACTTCTTAATATTCTTTAAGAAAAAATCCTGGATGTCCTGATATATTTAAGAAGAAATAAGAGGCAGTGGTAGAAAAACCAAAACCCCAAAACCTAGGGTTCTAAAGCCTCCTCTTTCATTAGCTCTATGACTGGAGACAACTCATTCTCCATGCCTCAGTTTACTGGTTTGTAAAATAAAAGATTTGGGCTGGATGATTTTTGGCAAATGCTCAAACTTTAAACTGCTGTGAGTCAATAATGTGACAAAACTAAGTTACTTCTGATAAATGTGTTTCTTTCTCTCCTCTCTCTTGTGAAGGCTGCCCTGACTATATGTTCCTCCACAGGAGTATTTCCTGGGCCATGAGTCGCTTTCCCTTTTTTTTTTTGAGACTGAGTCTCATTCTTTTGCCCCAGCTAGAGTGCAGTGGTGTCAGCATAGCTCACTGACTGCAGCCTCAAATTCCTGGGCTCAGGCAATCCTCCTGCCTCAGCCTCCCAAGTAGCTGGGACTACAGGTGCACACCACCACATCTGGCTAATTTTTCTATATTTTGTAGAGACAGGATCTCATTCTTGCTCAGGCTGGTCTCAAACTCCTGACCTCAAGCGATCCTCCCTCTTCAGCCTCCCAGAGTGCTAGGATTACAGGCATGACCCACCTTTTCTTCTTTTACAAGCCCAGATGGCTCTGCCTGAGTTAACTTCCCAAGCACTTTCATATATTGGTTCATTTTATTTGTAGCACCTACCACGACTTGTCATTGTATATTTACAGGTTTGTTTGTTTTATATAGACTGTATCTCCCACAAGACTGTAAGTTCCATGAGAACAGCTTTGTTTAACCAGCGAATATCCAGTGTCCTGGAGTAGGTCTGGGACAAAAAAGACTCTTGGTGAATGCCTGCTGAATAAATGAATCTGCCATTTTCCCTTTTTTTTTCATCATGATAGTAGCTACCATTTATTAAGGGGTTACAAGAAACCAGATATTGGGCTGTTGTTTTGCATGTATTACCTTGTTAATGCATCACAACAACTCTGTTTTGTAGATGACACGGAGGTTCAAAAAGGCGATGGAATTGGTACGCAGCCTACACGCAAACTACGTGTGACTCACTCCGAGTCTGAGCTCTGTACCCCTGCAGTACACTACCTTTGTATCCTCAGCGATTCTGAGCACTGGGCCAGACACATAGTAGGTCCTCGGGATGTGTTTACTGAATTGAGCCCCTGTGTGAAGGACCTAACAGATGGAAGACGGAGGTCAGTATTTACGACCCGTGGGGCTAACAATCTGAAGTTCCAACGCCAGGGGTGGATTATGAAATCCAGAGCAAGGATTGGTAGAGTAGAAAATCTCTTTCTAACAATGAGATTCATTCTCATGCCTGTGGAGAGTTTAACAGAGAACCTTTCTTCCACTGTATGAGGGTGTGACTTCAAATTTTTCTCGAAATGCACATTTTTAATTAGAATACTTTATGTGGGTTGCCAAGCTTCTGAGAATTAAAAGGACACTTGTGCCTGGGGGATAGTTACAGAGACCGATTCCTCGGTAAGAGCATAATAAAAAATACACAGAAAGCAACTGAAGTTAAACCCACAGGGAACCCTTTTCACTCGTTTTCAAATACCTAGTGAATGACTTGGCAGCTACAGAATAAAGAGAGAACGGAAACAAAAGCCAATGCCAATTTGCTTAATTTTGCATTCTTTTTCCTTGGAGAATTCTTCTGAGAATCTAGCGTTGGCAGAGATCATTGAGACCCTTATGTCTAAGACTGCCTTCTGCAGGTGGGACCGTGAGGCCCAAAGAAGTCATGGCAAGGTCAAAGCAAGGTCAAACCAAGTGAACCACGGGTAGGACAGGAAAGAAGAGAAGGCAAGACTGTGTCCTACAGCAGCAGCCTTCATGGGCCCTTAAGCCCCTGCTAGACATTTGCTGGTGGTGAGGAAGATTTGGTGGGGGAGGGTGTGGTGCGTGGGGGGCAGCTCTCTAGCAACATGGCTCTTGCTTTGTTCCAAGTAAAATTAAAAGTTGTTCAAAATGAAAATTACCATGCCAAGAAAATCAGATGTCAAGGAATATAGAGTCATTTATTATTGTTCATCTGTAAGAGCTGACCTGGTGGATTATAGGAGAGATGCCATATTCTTTGGGGCCCCTTTGCTGCCCCAAAATTCTGCTCTACTTGGGTCCCCCAGCCCTGGGCACATTATTGTCTCTTATTGGTCCCTTAAAGCTGAGAGTGGCACCGATAAGACTTCCAAATATCGTGGACTGGACAGGAATCCGAATAATATTAATGCACTTAAAGAAAGAATGAGTGAGTGAAAAAGAGAGATTAGTATATTAGAATATATAATTCAAAGGGCAGAAGTGCTTGGTACATTCGGCTTTGTTCGGGAGAGAGGGATATGGCATCCGAAGGATGCTTCTGGATCTAATCACAAGAGATATAGGCTAGGATGTATATATATTTCATAAGGTTTTTTTTTAAATAAAATATTTCTCCACTCTGGATCTAATTCTGTGGTCACCAAATAATCTTCTTATAGAAATATCAATGTCCAGACAGCTTGATTCTAGGAATGGAATATGAGCATGTGCACAGGACTGCTGAGAGCTGGTTTGAGAAGAGTGAAGGAATAAAGTTTGGGGGCCCCATCGAGGACAGACAGCTGAAAATCTTCACAGGTGGTTTGAAGTGATTAGTCCAAGTTTCATTCCCACCCTGGCAGCCCCAGTGATTTGTCCTCAGTTTCCACTATCTCATGCACATCAGCCCTGGGGAAAGAGATCATCCTTGCTATAAATAAAAAATTGGTGGTATAGCCTCGGTGTCCACCAGGAAGTCTGGACCTGTTAGGTGAGGGTCAGATCCCAAAGTCTGTTCGTTCTGATTCAGCAGTTCCCACCTTAGACGCGTCTTGGCAGCCAGCCATTCTGCACCAAATAACCCCTCCTCCAGCTCCCCCTGGTTGCTGAGGCCGACATCCCCCACCACCCAGTACTGCCCCCTGCTGGCTGGTCTCTCACTCTCCAGTGCTGGGCCCCCTGTCTGGCCAGGAGAGCAGGGCTCCTCTGCCCTTGTCGCCCACTGTGGTTAAGGGTCTTCACCTCTTCACATTTCTGTGCTTCTGTTCTTTCATCTACACACTGGAAATGCTGCCTCTGTACCTCTCCCACAGCCCAAATGAGACCATGCCTAGGAAAAGGCTTTAAAAAGCATCCATCATTTCACAGATGTGGTATGCTGATAACAATTCTACCAGCCCACATTTCTATGCATGCTCCCTATACACTTAGCATGATCAAAAAGATTCTCTTCTCAGCCATTTGCCCTGAAATGGGCAAATGTCCAAGACAGATGGCCAGATCTGAGGGTGACCTTATTTGGGCCACCCTAGCATTTTATTTAAAAAAAAAAAAATTCTCAATTCACAAATAAAGATCTTCTCTTCTAAATATAAGTGCATTTCCTCCTTGTTCTTTTAGAAATGTGGAAAACGACCAGGAAGGATCTAACTCACAAAACATCCTCATACACTTGAAGATAGCCCTAAAAGGGTACTTTCCTGTTTGTCACCTGTAAACGAATTTCCAATTATCTTGATTCTCATGTTAATATACATTCCTTAAGTTTTACAGTGTGTCACACATCTCATTGTTTTTATTTCATTAGCTAAAAGTCTGAGCATTTGGAACAATTCTTTATATTAAACAGTACAATTTGAGAATCTCTGTTTCATTCCAACTCTTCTATTACTACATCATTTAACAGAGTTCTGGACTAAAGGTGGGTATATTCACTTTAAAGAGCTTCTCTTTAAAATTTATTTATAATGTAGTTGTCCTAATAATAGCATAGTTGTCCTAGGTGTCATAGTAATAGGGTACTTACAATATGGCTAAATAAATTCCTAATAGGGCTGAGACGGTGGAGAAGGAAGCAAAGAACACCGCTCTCTCTCATCCTTCCCACGGACTTCTTTAGAAGGTTCTGACAGTTAATCTCTATGCTGGATACTATGTGATCCTAGCCTATAATAAGCATCTTCAGTTTATGTCCTTAAGGCAAATGTATGTACAGTAAAATGGTGTTCACACTGGGGCTGGCACTGCTAACAAAAAACACATGCTTATGTAAAAAAAATTCTGGCAGGAAAGCAACATAATTCCCTATCACAAAACATTTTTCTCAATCCATTTTCTCCATGCCATTCTAAAAAAAATCCAGAAATCAAACCAACATTCTTTACTTTTAATCCATCCAAAATTTTACTCTCGAGACATGTGGGCATAGAGCTATGTTTACAACTACCAACCAAATGCCTTGGAATCACAGATTGTTAGGACCTGGGTCATCCTTAGATGATTTGGTTTTTTTAGCCTGGGAACCCCAATGTAGAAAGCTGAGATGGAATGGGGACCTGAAGTCTTGCCCATTTGGTGTCCCTGTTTGTCTGCTCCTTAGGGTACCAGGTAATCTTAGGTTTCCAAGGAGTAACTGGGAAACCACCAATCTAGACAACCTTGTCGTTCTGTGGATGAAGCAACAGAGATCCGATCCGCAGGGATGAAGTGACTTGCTCAAAACTTCCAGCAGTCACTGGCAAAGCTGGGGGAAGACTCTAGGTCTCCTGACTTCCAGAGAAGTGTCCTTTCATTCGCACAGCACATAAGATATAATTATAACAGATACTACTTTTTTTCTTATTCCATTAGCCAGAAGAGTTCAGCTGAGGAACAGATGACTGGATGGGAAAGTCTGCCTACGGGAGGCACAAGGAAATCAAATGACTTCACTGGAATTAGACAGTAGCTCTTTTCTTTGACTGAGAGGAGAGTGAAAAGTACAAGGGGAAACCAGTCTAAGAATTATTTCCTAGAAATTACTTCTTTATGGTTGGCCATGGTGTGCTATATGGAAGGATACCTTCCACTCATTGGCTGTCTGACCTAGAGCAAGTCACTTAACTTCTCTGGACCTTGGAACTCTTGTCTCCTCTGAGAGCACAGTGGAGGGCCTGTTCAGGCCATTGGATGCCATGCTGATCTGTTGTCTTTCCCAGATGTACATAACTTTTTCTTCCTTGTCTCAGTACTTCTCATAGAGCCAGGAAATCCTTAATCTTAAGTGGTTTTTGTTTTACGGGCTTTTGTTATTTTTTTTTTTTTTTTTTGCCTGTAGGTATTTTGTACATTGAATAATTGTCTTCCCAACTGCATATTAATTTTTTCTTGGCATAACTGTCTTTTTGCTTGTTTTAACATGCGTTTTGCTGGCTCTTGTCTCACTTAGAATGCAGGAACCGAGACCCCTGCAAAGACTGCCCCTCTGGTATTTTCAGAAGCCCTGGGTGGTCTCACGTGTGCTCCCATACAGTTGGTTCTGCCATCCTTGTCTCTGATCTCTGCTCCAGGGCTCTCTAGATAGTACCGTGTCCATTCAGCACCCTCGCATCTGCCTGGTGTCACTGCCACGTCTACTGGGCACTGCTATGCCCCCTTGACTCTGGTCCTTACCAGCTGCAGAAAATGACATAGTAGCTGCCTGCACTTTCTTCCTTCCTCTGATGTGCGTGTGTGAGTGTGTATTTCCAATGTCCCCCCTCCCTCTCCCTGACTAATCATTAGTCTCCAGGCTACTGGACATCTAGGATTGGGACTGTACTAGGGAAGGAATAAACACCACCCAGAGATGGGAGCTCTGACCAATGAGACTTCAAGTCTTTCTTTTGGGGCAGAAGGGAAGTGTATTTTCATTTGTATGGGAGCTACTTACATCTCATTGGGTAGGAGCATGTTGCTATTGCTGTTGTTATTTAAAAATTTAATCACGGGAAAAGCGGTGCATGTGGATATTAAATTATAAAAGAGGTGAAATATTGCTCTCTTAACACCCATCCCAATCCCTTGGGTTTGCCTTTCTGAGCTACAGAATAGGAAGCTGAAATTAGATTTCCCAAATCCACTTCCAGCTGGGGTGCTTGCTTGAGATATGGTGTAGTATAAGGCCCAAAATTAAGATTCGATAACATGTGCTACCTCAACACCTGGTAAAATTGAGAAGGCCTCAAATGGCCTAATCTCAAGTCCCCTGCTCACTCTTCCTTGCAGATAAGGTCCCCTAGCCAAACAGCACTTCTTATCATGGGCACCAAGCCCAGTGTCTGCCTACCCCTGAGTAGTGGGCTCCAGTTCCCTGCCAGCACGTGGAATTATTCAAACAAGCTGATCACAACCTCCCATGGGAACCAGCGGTCACCTCTCCCTCTTGTTACTACAAAGCCTGCCCCCCACAGTCCCTGCTTGTTCACTCTGCTCCCAAGCACAACCTCCGTATGCCCCTGTATTGTATGCAATGCCCTCCTCCTCTGGACTGTGAGTGTAAACTGCTGTCAGCCTCATCTGTCCAGGCTTGAGTGTCATGTGTGTGGCTATTTCCATAACCTGAGAGCAGGAATCCCTCCCTCACCAACTGAGTGAAGAAGAAGTGAATAAAATACATGGTTCTACCAAATCGGTGCTCTTACATGAGATTTTTGAGGCATAATTAAGCAGTGTGGGAGTAGCTATGTGGACAATATAGAGACAGAAGCATCCATTCTTCTAGAGTAGCTATGGAGAAAATTTTGGTTTTTGTTCCTTAATAACATGGGTGCAGGGGAAGAGGAGCTGGTAGTGCTTGCGTCTCTTCTAGAACAGTCCTGCATTGTGGTTGGGCTTTTCTCCCACCTCTGCTGTATCTGGCTGCCCTTTTCCTGGCTAAGTAGAATCTTACACTGGTTCTCCGGATCTCTACAGATTCTGTAAGCAAAGTAATGTATTTTAATAGACTGCTTTCTACTTAAACTATTTAAAGTAGATTCTAATGTCCGTAACTAAGATGATACAAGTGGCTTAACAACGGAGGGTTTTGTTGATCTCAGAAAACATAAAGTCTGGAAGCAGGTAGCCTCAGGGTGGTACAGCCCTCAGTTCAACGGTGGCATCAGTTTGCAGGGCCCCTTCTATCTTTCTGCAAAGCGTTTGTCCTCGTGGCTGCAAAGGTTTTTGTTCCACCTTCAGTTCCACATCTGCATTCCAAGCAGGGAAAAGAAAGTGACCTAGGGAAAAACATAGATCTGTTTGATTTTTCTGGGTATCAAACACACCGCAAAATCTGTTGGCTTAAAACAACATCCGCTCTGTTGGCTGAATGGTCCTCTGGCTCGGGTCAGCTTAGCTGATCTCTGTTGGGCTCACTCACGCATCTGCAGTCACCTGGCAGGCTGGTTGGAGGTTAGATGATCTCGTATGGCTCATTCATGTGTCTGGTTGTTGGCATGCTGGTGGCCAGAGTGACAGGGGTACCTGGGCTACGTGTCTCACATCATGCAATGAGCTAGCCCTGGTGCCTCGACATGGCAGGCTTGAGTTTGCAAGAACAGCAAAAAAGGGCAAGTTCCATCATGCGATCACATTTCTGGCTCTGTTTGCATCTTGGTTGCTGCTGTACCACTGGCCAAAGCAAGTCACACAACCAACCCAGAATTAAAGGGTGACCCTCTGCCTTTTGCTGGGAGGAGTTGCAAAGTCAATTTCAAAAGTACAACAGTGAGAAGCATGGATGACCATTCTTGCAATCTATCCTGGGAGGCACCAAATCAGGACAGCAAAACCCTCCTGGAAATCCTCAGCAGACTTCTGACTGTTTCTCCTGGGTTAGAATTGCAAGTGGTTGTTTGATCACTGCTGATAGCAAAGGAGGCTGTGAATGCGGTTTTGTTGTTGTTTGTTTGCTTTTAATCTGCTTCTCCTCCTGGAACAAAATTCTAGTAGTTCTGTGAGTAATGGTGGTGAGAGAATGAGGCTTGGGCGGGATGTCAGCAGTGTCTGCCCTACGTAATAGGAGGAGCAATAAGGGAGCCACTTCTGTGAAACTGAACTTTCATTCTCTTCTCTGTGGAAGACCGGGTGGGGACAGACGCCATAGTCTCCACCACGCAATGGTAAAGGGTTTGTAACTGTGCATCTCTCCCTTGGGCCTCCACCAGAGAGACTCAAGACATTACAGTTGGTTGGGCTCAGTGTCTCTGTCCCCTAAACGTACACACTACTCACTTCTATCTCCTCCTCCTCCTCTAAATAGTATCTGCGAAGCACAAGGCATACATGCTAGACCTTGATGGAAAAACAAGCTGCCATTGCTACACAGTCCCTTTTGTGGCTCAGGCCCGAGGTTGATTACGGTGGGTTCAGCGTGTCATTGTCAATCCTGCTATTTCATAGTCATAAGACACAGAGCACAGACAACTGGCAACGCTCTGTCTCCAACAGGCCTTATGATCTAGAGAATCTGTGTTCTTTTTACAGGAATCCAGCCTCTTTCGTGGGATGCCCTTTTGAAAACTTGAAATGCTCTCAAAGTCTGGAGACAAACTTCTGAGTGAACTGCATCTGAACTTATTAAATTCTTTTTTTTTTTCCTCCCCCTTGGTTAAATCTCAGTGGAGCCAGAGACGATCATAATTTTCATGAACACAAGCTAAAGGTTTTGTTGCCTGTTGAGCAAAGTAGCTGCTTCCTCTTGCAAAAGAACTGATTCCCATTCTCACTGCGTTGGCGTTTTCATTAAAATTTCCATTATCCTCTTCCTTCCAACGCAGTTATAGATGACATTGTTCTGGCCATGTTTTTCAAGCAAAATCACTCTTGCTTCAAAATATGCGAATGGAAAAGAGGAGAAGAGCCATACTCCTCCAAATATAGATCATCCTGGTAAGGAAAAAATCATTTTTGAGTCCCGGCCTTCGTAATCATTCTAAATCAATATTATTAGCTTCATCAGCCACACCAGGACCGAGAAAATAATGGATTGAAATAGAGTCACGGTGACGGAGGCAGAGATTATAGGACCTAAAGATGCTCTTATAACAATGGCAACCTGTTTCTTAAGGGTCTACTCTGAGCCTGGCCCTGATAAATGATATCTTAGCTCATATCTTATCTGTGTAGCCTGGGGCAGTCCATACACTACAAATTGGCCTTTGGTTGGCCTCCTCAGCGAACTGGAGGGGCAGGCCTGTCACAGCATGGAGGTGCCGGTCTGGCTCTGCCATGTGCTAAGTGACCTTGGCCAAGGAATTTATGCTCTCTGATCCTCAGTTTTCTTAGCTAGAACTCAGTGTTAATTCAATGCTGATGGATGCCTTCCCTATCTTCCTACTTCGCATGAGTAGCGATCAAGTGAATGCATTTGAAAGTGCTTTGTCTGCTGGAGAACTCTGTTCCAATATAAGAAAGATGTATTGCCAAAGGTCATAGAAAAAAATGGTGTGTGAATCCAATACAACCAAGTCAACTCATTCTCCTTGGAGAACGGTGCCAGCCCTGTGTCCCCCGTGTCTCTGCCCGGGAAATGGAAAAGTGTGTGTTAAGCCCTCTGCTTCATGCTACCGTAGCCGCCATTTTGGAGTGTTGACTCTGAGCCAAGCAAAATCATTCCCACGCAGTATCTCATACAACCCTCGAAACAAAACTTTTGTCCCTATTACATAGATAAAGATCCAGAGGCCCAGAAAAGTTAGGTCATGTGCTATTGTCACAACGCTAGTAAATAGAGGGGCTGGGTTTTCAGTCCTTGCTGGCCTGATCCCAAAGCCTGTGTTCTTAACCACCATGAGGTACTTTTGCTGGGGAAGAATAAGAAACTCCCTCCCTTGAAAGACTCAGAGAAAAAAAACTCAGAATTGCTGAGAATCCAACTTAGCACTCAGCTTGTCCCAGCAAACTCATGTGTTCTACCGTATTGCCCGTTGGAAATGGAAACAAAGGCCCTAAGGAACTTTTTCCTTTCATAATTACCTTCAATGTAGTCCTATTTCTGTAAACATTTATTCAGTGCTTATTACAGATGAAGCATAAATTCTGTGTGTGTATAGATATATTTAATCCTCATGACAATCTACAAGGTAGATACTACTATTATTGCCATTTTAAAGTGATAACACTGAGACACGGAAACATTATGACACTCGTCTAAGGTGACGTGGCTACCAAGGGAGGCAGATTCGAACCCCCTGCAGTCTGATTTCAGAGCCTGTGCTACTTACATTCTAACCACGGTAAAACCGTTTGCAAGAACACACACCCAATTATTAGCAGTTATCTCTGGGAAATTAGATTTCGGTGGGAAATACACAGGGGAAGACTTTTCCTTTATTTTGTCTGTACTTCAGTACTCTTGACATTTTTATGGTATATAAATATTATTTTTATAATTAAAAAATACACATGCACATTTAAATATCTTTTGTCCTCAATCTAGTTTGGGCATTAATTAAAAACTGATTGTTTATAGTGACAGGGCTGACATTTTCCAGGGGATTCCAGAAATCCAGGAAAGATGCCAAGGGTGGCCTGGTTATGATGAAGCCGGAGCCCGTATTTATCAGGCACGTCCAGCTCCTCCATCCCCCCGCCTCCCCTAACCCCGACGTCAGCGTGTGGGCAGCAGACAGGCAGGGCGGGGGGCTCTATGGCTGCATTATGTGGATTTATATCCACTCTGAACCAGAGGGCAAATGAGAAAATGTAAATTTTGGCAGCTGCTTTTGTGGGCACTGACCTCGAGGGACTCATCCAGTCCCAGACCTCACCCGGGGAGTGATTTCCCCACATCCGCTATAATTTATTGACAAGAGTTGTTTCTCTTCCTGACGCTGAAGGACTTGCCCAGCACAATTTTAAACAAAGCACCACGTAGGTCAAAGCGGTGGACTGAATCACCACTTCCTCACATCACCGGCCCTGCCGGGGGTCATATTTTTCCCTCCGTCCTCCCCATTTTTGAAGACACTGGCAGCACACATCGTCCCCAGACATTTCCCATTGTCCCTCTGTCAGCCTGAAACAAAGACAAGTCTCCATCTCCCCAGTCTTAACCCAGCTGGGCAGCTGAGACTTCAAGACATTATTTCACGGTGCCTGGTAGCAGGCCCATCTTTCTTCCAATATTATGGGATGTTCACTTAGAAATACAGAGATTTCAAATTTCACTGCTGTCCCAAATGTCATAAAATTAAATAGACTGTATCCTTCTACGTTTTTGGGCAGAATGATGAAATCACAGGACATTATCATCATTAGTATTTTCAGGGAACTTCAAGGTATGCTTAGATATTGCTACCTATCCAAGTTAATGACTGTGAGCTCCTTTTCTTCTAATGAGGACAAATGCTACCATTTGAGTGTTTCTCTGAATGTCACCAGGTGTTCTGTAAATGATCTTGTTGTCTGATGAATCAAAACCCAGTTATATTTCATTCAACCCTTATAGAAGTCATTATTGTCACAATGGTGATTATATTCACCATAACGACCATTTGCTGGAGTGTCTTTCTAGGTGTCAGGCACAGTGCTAAGCACGTCTGTCAATGATCTGCCAGTCTCTACAACCTTGCAATGGGTTATTGTTCCTATGTCACAGATGAGAGAGAAGTGGTTCTGCAAAGTTAGGGACCCCTAAATGACAAGCCACATAATTCATAAAAGGACCAGATGGGAGTTTACCTTCACATTATGAGGGGCTTGGGCTCAGACACTTAAAGGAACAGACTATTCTCATGCTGTTGTAGGATTCAAGTTCTCCCACCATCTGGCCTGTCTCTTCCTGGCATGGGACACTTCAGCATGTCCTCCGAGGCTCCCTAGCTGTGCTCTTCTGTCTGGAATGCCTGTCATCTCTCCATCTGCCTGGGGGACATATTTGTGTTTAGGACCCAGCTCTACCACATCGTCTAAGAAGCCACATCACTCTCTCTCCCACAATCCCCTCCACACACACCCAGTAAAACTGACCACGTGGTTCTTTTGTGCCACTGTTCTCTACACAGAGGTTTATTACAAAACCTGTGACACTTCACTGCTGGTATTTCTTTTTGTGCTTCTCTTTAGTACTAAACTGTGAGTCCTCTCAAAGCTTGACTATGTCATCTTCATCTTCATCTTCCCACAGCCTAGACCAGTGTCTGGCAATGAGTGGATGCTCAGCAAATACAGTTGTCCCTTGGTATTCATGGCGATTGGTTCCAGGAACCGTCTCCATGCCCACCCGTACCGAAATCTGTGGATATGCAAATCCCTGATATAAAATGGCATAATATTTGCATATAACCTGTGCACATCCTCCCATATACTTTAAATCATCTCTAGGTCACTTATAACACCTAATACAATGTAAATGCTATATAAATAGTTGTTATGCTACATTGCTTTTTATTTCTATTATCTTTTATTGTTGTATTATTATTGGGGTTTTGTTCTGAATAGTTTTGATTCGTGGTTGATTGAACACACGGATATGGAGGGCTGACTGTATTTGTTGCAGGATTGGGTGGACAGACGGAGGGATAAATGGAACGAGACCCTCTAGAACTTAAAGGGATCAACATCTAAGCAATCAACGATGTCATCTGTATTTTCTGTATTCTTTGAGAATATTTAATTCTGTTCTAGAAGAAAAGAAAACAAAATGGACGAAACTCACAAGAAACATGAGCTATAGGTAATCGATAAGCAAGTAGCTTATGAGATATAGAATTCATAAAATATGTTAGGTATACAGAAGTTAGTAAACTGAGAGACAGGTTAAACATAGATAAAGTTAGTAAAGCATGTATTGCTGCACGTAGGTAGAAAGGGCTGGAGAACCAAGAGGCCACAAATATTCATGAAGCTCCAAATACACACGAGGAATATGAGACACTCAATATCCATGAAGTCTTAAATTGGCACCTATCAGTGATATCCCTTCTGTATCACATGCCCTCTGCCCAGGAAATGTAAATTAAACTCATTGAGGCTCATCAGGTTCATTGGCAAACTATAGCTATTGATCAGGAGAAGTGCCCTGTGTCTCTCTGATAGAGCAACCTGTGCTGGCTGTGGGCACCTGCTACCTGCTGAACCCTCTTGTGTAAACCTCATCTCTCATCTGGGCAACCCAGCATCAATAGGGAGGGCTGATGCAGCAGGGAGAGAAACAGGACCATGAGCATCATCTAACTGAGGAACAGGTAGAATGGTTCTTCCACTTAACCTGCACTCTATCCCCTACTTCTTCTGTTCCCTCTTGCTTCTTTCTCCCTGTATGCTTTAATTGCATTTAATAAACTATATGCTTCAACCATACTAGTTGGGTCTGAGCCCCTCTGTTCCACGGCCCCGGGGACAGCTTGCCAGGTAGTGTGCTTGTAAGCTACCATTGCATCAAGGAAATTTCCCAATGACTAATATATTTCTCACAAACATCATTTTTATGCACTTGAGCTTCCCTCCCCAGCAAGCCAAATTTGCCATAGCTACTCTCTGCCAGATTGAACAATCTTTTCTCTAATTACAATAAGAGAAAAAAGAAAATTCAAGGTACTATAATATCCAGAGCTCACAGCAGAAATCCTAGATTACAGATACACTAAACATTTGTACAATATAACCTACATTGGAGTTGTGGCCCTATTTTGTATGCAAAACATTTATGACAAATCTTAAAAGAAAATCGCCTGGCAAAGATGGTTTGTGATGAACTGATGCGAATGTCAGAGACTCTGAGCCCTTTCTCCAAGAAGGAGTAATTAATTTTGTATTTTCTCAATGTCAGGGCAATACAAGCCCCACTATATGCTGTTTCAGAATTCCACAATTGTACCCTATATAGCCACTTGGAATTCCTACGCATGTAGACCAATGAAGAGTTGCTATCTTGCTGAGTAGGATATTGGCTGTCTGAGTCGGTTCCCAGTGTGTAACATTATTTCAGACTTTCATTCTTATTTATTGGCCATTGATAATATAAGTCCTGTTTATTGCTGCTGGTTTTACAAAGCTCAACTCCATCTATAAAAAAATGTTGTCTCCTGAGTCACATTTAAATTTTATTCATATTGAATTCAAGACTTTTCCTTTCTTTGGGCAAAATCTATAGTAAATGAATCCTTTAGAGCCACTGGTTCTTTTCCCTAATCCTATCAAGTGGTCTCTTTAAAATGGATTCGTTGGGTATCACATTGTAACTGTGCTTGTGAAAGTTTAAAAGCTTCTCATAACCGAGATCTGCTGGTTCACTAACTGCAAAAAAAAAAAAATAAATAAATAAAATAAAATAAAAATAAAAATAAAATAAAAGAAAAAGAATGTCTCCATCTGATCTTGTATATTAAATTTACTTTCCATCTTCTGATAATGGGATGATATTCATCTCCACTAGACCAGCACTGTGACATCTATGAGTTGAAGGACATGTAATGCTAGGAAAATAGCCTAATAGGGCCTTAGGGACTGATGATATGTCTGTGATCCTGTGAAACTGTTTATTGGCAATGCATAACAGAGTCGGGGCTCCGTTTTATATATGTTGGTGAAAATAAATAGCATGTGCTGTTACTCGGGACTTTATATCCTCAGATCTCCATGGAGCTGGAACACTAAGACTGTACAAAGTCTCCATTTGGTTGACTATTTACAACAGTATTAAAGTTCCCACAGCTGGAAAGAAGGCCTGCACACTTAGCTCCATAGGGCAGCCGCTGACAGAGTGGAAGCCCCAGGGAGGTGGCTTCTCTATAGACCAAAGGAAACAAGGTTGAGATAGACAGAGGGGCATAGCCACTCACCCTGGACCAGAGCCCGAGCTCCCACTCTCTGGGTGCTCACCAGGGGTGCAGCATCCAGACCAAAGTCCAGACCCTCTGGTCCCTGGAGACTGAGCCAGCTCCTGAGCCCAAGGCCCACTGGTACCTTTGCATGGACACGGAAGTGGTGGCCACCTGTGAATTTCCTACCCACCACTTCCTCTCTCTGGCATCTGGCCAATCACCCCTCCCAAGCTCAAGTCTTCTCCAAGGAGTCTTTCATTCTACCCTTAGAAATATGTCTTAAAATTGAAATATGCCGATAGAGGCAACCCGCTGTGTTTATATCGCATTAAGATGCAAATGGCTGACATCAAATGCTGTCTGGACAGCTGGCTATGCTGGGCACTCTCTGGGCTGTGTGAGGGAAGGAAAATGCAGAAATGGAAGTTGAGGTCTTCAGCAGAGATTTGAAACATTGAATGTTTTTCTCTTTGTTCAGAAATTCTTTGGGGTGTGTGGTAGGTGCTGGGAGGAGGAGGGCGGAGGAGTTGTTGGCTACTTGTTCTTCCCTGTAATTGAATGCTCTGCTTATGCTATAAATTTTTTAGCCTCCTTTTGAATCTCTGTTATCCTTTGCCCTTCCAACGAGGTCACTTTTAAACAGCCAGATCTAATGTTGCACAACCTGAAGGCTTTTCCTCTTGGTTGCATCTGCCTCCCACACCGTTTTCTTTCTTCCTCTGGGAATTCACTTGCTTTGGGGATTTATGGTTGAAATTTTTACTTTGTTTATACAGAGTCTGACACGACTTCTCAGGAAGTGGATCATACCAGTCCTAATGGAGTGTAGTGTAGGGACGGGATAAATGAGGAAGAGTGACCTCCCTCCACTGTCGCAAGTTGGAAAGAGGGATCCGTGGTCTTCTGGGAGCTGAGCCCATAGTTATATTTGTTAAGTGCAAGACAGGTCAGTGAATAGGGCACCTGCTTTCTACCAGTTTGTTCAGAGAACGGTGGTTTCTTTACCCTTTCACATTAAGCTAAAGAATCAGCCCTCCACCGGGGCTGGCACAGGCAGCCGTCAGCTCTCCCAGATCTTTCTGTATTTCCCCCACCCTGTGTTGTCCTTTCTCTCCTTTTGGAGCATTTCTCCTCCATCCTCTCACATACACACTGCCCTGCCTTCTCTTGTCAAATTATGCTCACAGACCGTGACCTAAAACATGCTCTTGTTAAATTATAAATCACTAGAAAGAGCTCCAGCTCTCACCTCTCCCAGGGTATTACATTTTAACAAGGATCAAAGGCTTAAATTAAAAGAATTAATATCTTGTTAGGGGATTTCAGCCACCAATACAGGAGAAGAATATTAAAAGTGAGGTACCATCAAGCTTTCCCAATATCCTTGAAATTATATACTTACGAGGTGACTTGGAAAAAGAGAATTGAAGCCTTGGACTATTATTCATCATTCCCTGTATCTGCCGTGATGTTTCTGACGTGTACTCATGTATACCCCCTCACTTTTCTAAAGAAGTCATCTAATCCAATCCCCTGCCTGAAGCTATGTTAGGATATTCCTGATTTTGTGTTCAATAAATAGTTCAAAGATCAGAGACTATCTTACAAACAGGTCAATCCATTGAAAGACATACCCAAATACTAGTAAGTTCTCCTGTTCCATTTACTCACTGGTCCTTGGCTCTGACTTTGAAGTCTTGTGGGTTCTATCTGTCCTCTCTTGCATACAACAGTCTTTCAAGAGCTGAGGACAATAGTCACATCCTCTCTTCTCAGGTTTTTCTTCTATACATTGGAAGTTACTCTGGCAGAGTGAATTGAGCTAAAAACTCACAGAGAGGATATACCCCTTGTGGATGTAATGGTTTTAAAATATGGCCACCACAAATTCTTGAACATATCTCTTATCATAACATGAGGTCTATGATTCTTCCCTTTGAATCTGGATGACTTGTGATGCTTTGACCAACAGAATACAGTGAAATGACATCATGTACCTTTCACCTTGTTTGCTAGAACGTTTGCTCTTGGAGCTTCAAGCATATGAGAAATCCAACTATCCTGAGCTGCCTTACTGTGAGGAAGCCCAAGGTACATAGAAAGTTTCCAGCAGAGAGCCCCAGCTGAGTCCAACCTTCTGGTCACCCCAGTACAGGCACTAGACTTGTGATTCCAGCCCCCAGATTTCTGAGTCACCCTTAGGTATTCTAGTCCTACCAAATGAAACTCCTGATATTATACACTCAAGACAAATCATCCCTGCTGTGTTTTTTCCAAATTTCCCAGTCCCAGAATCCGTGAGTATAATAAAATGATTATTATCTTCCACCATTGAGTTTTGGGTTAGTTTATTACACAGCAAGAAATAGCTGGAACAGAGATCCATCCCTAAATCACCTTGGCCATGGCAGCTTTTGCCCAGGACTAACATTAACATGAAATTCCCTTAGTCCTCAAACTTGGCTATTAAATTTATTAATCTTGCATTGGAATGACGACTTTCTCCAGGGTACTAGGGAAAAGCAGCAATGTCATAAACTGAAGGAACTAATCACATAAACAGACAAGGCATCAAAAACAGTGCCAAGAGAGTTCAAGTCTCTAAATGTTGTGCCTTAAACTTTGCTGCTTTATGTTACACCCCCCAATGCAAAGTGTTAGTTTGAGCTCATTTATTCAGTAATAAAGACTTTTGAATCCTCTATCGTCCAGTATTAATTATGCCACTTCCGGCTTTGCATCTTCAGAGGGAGGGAAGCCAACTTGGATGTGAAGTCTGGGTAAGTCCTCCAATATTCTGTGCTCTCAAATGCAAGGGGTGAGAAATACCTGCCTTGCAAGATTGTGGTGAGGATGAGAAATCAAGTAAGGAAAGTGCCCGATGCCTACCAGGTGCTCACTACTGCTTCTGCAGATTTGATCACATCCCTTTCACATCTTCATCCAAGTTGTTGAAAGAAGCACTGGGCAGGCCAGGGCCCAGGACAGGCTCACTCCTGGTGACTGCCTGGGAGCCAGTTATCAACTCTTTGGATTCAATAACTGAACCAGCTTCAAATACAAGCTCCATAGGAGCTGGGATCATACGTAGTCTGTTTTGTTTCCTGACATCCCACATGCTTAGAACAGCATTCAGTAGGTACTCAATAAAGATTTGTTAAATAAATGAGTGCAATTCTATGAGTGGCTCTCTCCTCACTCACATGTTCTGGGAAGACGCCTGGGAAGTCCCTGCTGTCCCTGCCATGCTGTCCTCTGGCCCAAGGCCGGCCCTGCCTCTCTCACCCTTGCATCTCAGCTCGCAGATGTACGGAGAACAAAAGGTCACATGTAGAGCGCAGGAAACTGGCAACTCCCTCTGCTACACCTATTTTCCACTTCCTAATTACTAAGATGCTTAAACTATACCATGAATAGCCACATTAAAGCTATTTGTTATATGTAAAGCAGGGGCATAGCACATTGATAATTAAGGCCTCCCTCTGTGCCAACCTACATGCCAGAGGTATAATTAAGTGTAAGTACCTCTTAGTTTGCGATCCATTATTACTGGGCTTAAACATACATTCAGCAGTTATTAGTGGAATTCCATAGTGTCCCAGGGAACTGTTGTTTTAATAAATGGAGTAGGAGTTTTCCAGCCTGTATCACACTTGCTCCACTGATCTTGGGCGGTGAATGGGTGGTATAATTTTTGCATGTCTGCGTATTCTCTATTTTCAATATGGAAAACTCAAATCTTGGGCACTCCCAGGACTATAAGAACAGCCTTCTGCCACCCTTTACTGGTTTGCATTGGCCAGTGAAGAGGTTTTTCCTTCTTCTCAGATTTGCTGCTCAGAGGGTCTCTACTCCATGCAAAACAAGAAACACCCACATATCCAAGTTCTCTTCACATTGGATTCTAGGGAAAAAGGAACTTAGAATCAAGTGAACAATGTGCATTTATTATGAGGTTCCCATAGTGTAGTGGTTACCATGTTCGTCTGACATGCATTTATTATGGTCTTTCTATGTCTATAGCCCTGAGCAAGGGGGATATTGAAATAGTATGTTTTTGACCAGAATTAGCATTATACATAGGCTCATTTAAACACTTAGATTCTACCTTATTAAAAGCAGACAGGAAAGCAAAGATGATGGTAGAAAGGGGGTAGTCAGTCCCCTCATACCTTATTTTGGCTTCTTTTGGTGTATGAGAAGACTGAGCTGAATTGTTTTCATGAGAGGTGCTCTGGGGTGAGGGACAGGACATGCCACCGCATGGGTGCTTTCGGGGCTTTCTCAGTGCAGAGTATCCCAGCCTGCTTAGTATGCCCCGTAGTCTTCTCTGGACCAATGGCTGCTCATCCTTTGAGGAAGTCTGGTCTGGGGAAGTGACCAGCTTTTCCTTTCAGGGCTGGTTTCTAGAAAGCTCAGAGTCACATTGGCAGCTCCCTTCCAACAAGCATACATAGCATTATGGTATGCAGCGTTTAAAGCTTCATCCCCGCCTCCATTTGAAATCCCCATCCTTGTTTTCGTTTCTTCTTAAGTTCCTCTCTTTGATTTCTTCCTTCTTGTTCCAGCTTTTGTACCCTAGTGGGCTACTTTCAGACTTTTTCTGGAAAGAGACGACTGGGCCACGCTTTCATTTCATTCCCTTCAAGCCCACAGGTCTTTGCACGTGACGTTTTCTTTGCCTGGAAAACCGTTTCCTTTCCCTTTTTCTCTTTTTACTTTTCCACTCTTTCCCCTTGGTGTCCCTGGAACTCCTGCCCTCTTTTACTTTCCTTTACCTAACACATTAAATCAGTCATCAACCCTGTAATTTCCACCCTCTCCTGCCCCATTCTTGTCCCCTTCACTCCATTCTCTTCTCATACCATCCCGATGACCATTATCTATTTTCTTTTTTTTTAAATATATACTGTATTAAAGTTCTTAAAAATAAATGAAAAGATGATCAAGAACGTAATAGCGAAAAAAAAAAGGATTTTTAAAAAAAATCATAGAGATGGATACAAAATAGCTCCTAAACTTGAGATGCAGGATTTTGCTCAATAAAATAATTGAAAGTAAGACTTCACTGAAGTAACATTTGTCACGCAAACAGTGGCAAAGATCAAAAGGTTTCCAGTTCCCTGTGTCAGCAACAATGTCAAGAGAGAGGCATCATCAGGAGGAGAAACTGGAGGGCAGTTTGGCAATTTGGCAAGATTCATCGAATTACAAAAGCTTCTACCTTTTGACTCAGCAAGTCCACTTCTGGGAATTTATCCTATGGATATACTTAAATATGAGTGAAATGACATAAACGTCTAAGTTGCATTTTTATAGCAAAATATTGGAAATAATCTATATGCCCATCCTTAGGGATCTTTTAAGATAAATAACAGCAAATATAATCAATGGAACACTTTGCAGCTGTTTAAAAAAAGCATTTTATGAACGGATATAAAACAATCCCCAAAATGGGTGCCTATATTACAAAAAATCAGGGTGTGATGATTATGTCAGCCTTTCCATATATCTGCTTCTACAGGGTAAGCGAGGAACGGGTGCTGTCCACCCCCTCTGGGGCCTGTGGATCGCCATGGCCCTCCAGATACAATACACATTATTTAAAGTGCCTCATCTGGTCTCTCCCAGTGTGACCCCAGGTCACCTCCCAGCTCCCCTCTCAATGTCGCACCTCTCCCCCTCCACCCTGGACTTCTCTCCCTCTCTCCAACCCAGGCAGAGGGAGAGCAGTGAGCAGCTGTGGGAAAAGAAAGGCATCGAATCAGAAACACGTGGGTTTTAGTTCTTTCTTCACAACTGTCGAGCTCTGTGACCTTAACCTCTCTGAACCTCAGCTTTTTCATCTATAAAATGGGAAGAATGAAATCCACTTCCTTGGGCTCTTGGAAATAAGAATGAGATAACCCTTGTGAAGCATTTGGTACATAGAACGCATTCAGCCAGTGCTCACTCCCTTCCACCTTCCCTGTCCTGGGGGTGCCTCTGGCCTTTGCTCAATATTGTCTCCACTGCCTGGAATCGCTTTCTCCTGCTCCTCTTGGCGAACTCCCACTCAGACGTAAGGCGAGAGTCAAATGTCATCACTGGTCCCCTCCTCTGTACTATATCGCCTTTGTTATAAATGTCAAGTTATATGCCATTTTTATGCTTCCGTTTTTGTCTCTGCCACCAGACTAGCAGCTCTACAAAAGCAAGAACTACTTCTTCACTTTTTAATCCCCAGAGACTAGCAGAGTTATCTAAGGTTGGGGAAGAGCTTGTCCAAGTTCATGAAACCAATAAAACAGAGAGTCTCATTCAAGACTTCCTGCAAAGACTTAACCATGCAAATCTCACTCATCACCCCTGGCTCTCAACACTATAATGGCACGTTGCTCCCCAATAGTATATTTTTCTCCGAAATGGAAATGGACTTTTAAACAGAAAGAAAGATTCCTAAGATGAAGACTTTTCTTCATTACCACCCTCCAGCTGTCTATGGTGCAGAGAAAACTGCAGGTGGTACAGCGAAGGGTAACGGGAACATTTATTTAGTACATTTTAAAGCCTGCTTGGAAAGCAAGAAGCACTTACCCAAGCTATTTCCTCATGTCAAAACCTGATACAGCATTCTCGCAATTATTGCCCACATGGTGTGTTGCAGTTTACTATGTTGTTTCACCTGAGCTCTTCTCACTTGAAAAGAAGGCACATGGAGGCAGAATTCTGAAGCCAAGTGGGGTCTCAGTTCAAGTCTCTGGCATAGTGTTAAGGGATTCCGGGCTGAGGGGTGCAGGTGGAGGTCTAGGAACATCTGACTCTTTGGAAAAATATCTGTCAAAATTCATGGCCCGTCGCATTCCAAACCCACCTGCAGAGGTGAGTTGCTGCTTTCCTTGATCTGAGAGTCTTGTGTGATGCTAACATATCATTATGTAATAAATGCAATGCAGAGGGTGCCTATGGGGGCTTTTGGCCACGCTGCCTGACCTAGACTTTAGGGATCCGAGAGGCCAGAGCAGCTGAGGTCTGAATGCATACATAGCAGGCTTGGACTAATAGTGTGGACAGGTGTGCGTGTGTGTGTGTGTGTGTGTGTGTGTGTGAGAGAGAGAGAGAGAGAGAGAGAGAGAGAGAGAGAGGTCAATCGCTAGCAGATGAGAATGGGCCTTGGGAACCATGCTCATTCATTCATTCAATAAATATTTATTGTGCTCCTATAATGCCAAACACTGTGATCAAAACATATTACCATAAGTGGGTCTTTACTCTAAGAGTATGTGGTAGCCAGAATTCTAAAGTAGCCCCCAAGATTTTCATCTCCAGGCACCTTGAGTGTGAGGAGATAAAGGGCTAGCACGTCAGCATGGTTGATTATATTATATTATGGGACAAAAGAGATTTTTCAGATGTAATTAAAGCTACTAATCAGTTGGCTTTGAGTTGATCAAAAGATGAATTATCTGGGTGGGTCTTACCTAATCACATGAGCCCTTTAATTCTGGGTAGAGGGGCCAGACAAAAATTTGACACATGAAAGGAATTTGATGCAAGAAAGAGTCTCCACGGCTGGCTTTGAAGACGAAAGGGACCAGAAGCAGCAAGGAGGATCTGAGGGTGGTTCCCGGTTGATAGCCAACAAGGAAACACAGTCCCCAGTCTTACAACCACAAGGAATTAAACTTTGCCAACAACCTGCTTGAGCTTGGAATAGGACTTTAAGCCCCAGGTGAGAACACAGCCTGGGCTAAAGGTTGATTTTGGTCTTGTGGCAACTTGAGCGGAGAATCCAGGCACCATGCTCAGACTTCTCACCTATAGAAATTGTGAGCTAATAAATGAGTGTTGTGGTAAGCTGCTAAGTTTGTGATAAATTGTTATACAGCAATTGAAAGCATATGTATGACATTTCACCACAAATTCAGATTTGACCAATGTCTGTATATGCCAAATTTTTCAATTTGCCCTTTAATCCTTCATGTATGATGCTACTTTTAATTGACATCACCAGCATACTCCTTCTCTACCATAAAGCAGTTGTGCTGTCTGTATGTATTCTCAAAACCTTCAGCCGAAATCAATCAGCAATTCCATCCCTCCCACTATGATAGTTGGTATAGAGAAGGATAAACGACCAAGGACTAAGACAATTAGTGTGTGGCATCCACTAAGCCAAATAATTGGCTCAGAAGTGAGCAAGTAATGTAAGTTGGTACAGTCAGGATGAGGTCCAATAATTTTGTCCAGTGACTGGGGAAGACACGTTCTCTAGCTTATTTTGGGCAATGTGACATGCCACTGGGAGGCCTGGAACTGCTGCTACCAACTTTCTCCCAGGAGAAAAGCAAATAAAGAACGGCAGCAACAAGAAACTCAAAGAGAAATTTATCTGGCACCCTGATCAAACCATGCCTGAAGCTTGTCCCATATATGGACTTTTTAGTAGCCGTGAGCTAATCATTTACTCTGGTATTAATATTGAAACCATTTTGAGTTGGGTTTTTAGTTATTTGCAAATGAAACCATCCTAATAAAACAATTATCATTCCTATTGGATAGATGAGAAACTGAAAGTGAGGAATTATTTGCCAGAAGTGGCAGAGTTGGGATTTAAAGCCCAATCCTTTAGCCCCAGGTTCGGTGCTTAGTCTATTACACAAGCTGCCACACCTAATTTATCTTGGTCCCATCTTACTGGTAGAATACGCTTTGCTTCCCTTGGGGAAAAAAAAAATCACTCTTACCTTAGAAATCGCTCCCTTCTCCTCACTGCTAGAAAGGGACCCTCAGCTTCACAACCTATATGTTTCCACATCTCACCTTGTGGCACAAGGTCCTATGTCTGTTTTCTCAATCACAATTTAAATCCAGTAAGGTCAGCATGTATCTGAAAAGAACTTTCTTTTTTCACTCCCTGATTTTTCTCCAAGGGGTCACAATATGGAGTCCTATGGAAACAGCACAGACCTTTCCAGGTAGGTGGAGAACAGGGCCTTAGGTCAGCACAGCAAGTGAGAAAAATCTCCTGCCCCAGTTATCTCCAAACACCCAGGGAGCCAGTCTGGGGAGAAAGTCTCGGGAGGTGTGCAATGAATAAACAAAAGAGAAAGCCCAGAGATAAATGAGAGGGAGCCCTGCTCTTCAGCAAGAAAATGTCCCATTAATCAAAGTCAAGACACACCCCCACCTCCCACAGGGCTGGCATCTGAAACAAAATCAAGTAACCAAATACAAGTTCCTTCCTGTCTTCCTGTCGGTGGAAGGCAATATTATTAGCAAATTAGCAAACACTTCCATCAGTGGTGAAAGAAAATCAATGGGTTTTGGAGTTTTACAAAAACAGGAAAAAGGCTAGAACTAACAGCAGAAAGATGATACGCCCCTTACAGGGTTCGATATTTCTTTTCTAGAGATTAAGGCCCCAGCCGGCTTCACACCCCCAAACCCCCAGTTCCTCACCCTGAGGAAGGGCCTTGTGCACTCTTTCCAGACACTTCCATGGCTTCCCTCCGCTCCCTGCTCTCAGGAGCTGAGGCGAGAGTTATTTCTTTGCCTGCATAATGGCTGGCCAAAGCTCAGGAGACCCCTGGCCCTGGGGGATGTGTGTTGGAGACATCCCTTTGAAGTCCTTCTGGGGTGTGTGCATGGTGCAAGAATGGCAAGTGTTGACCTGGCGATTTCTTCTTCCAACAGTCTCCCTCCCCAGCAACGAAGGCATGTGCAGCCCAGAAAGAGGGGGGTTGTACAGTTCCTGCTTTTGGAAAAGGGGGTGGGACATTTGGGTTATATAGAGAACAGTGACAGCACAGAGACTGAGGAGAGAGGGCCCCAACCAGCCCTGGAGGGGGATTGATCTCTTTAGCTCTCCTCTTTTTTTTTTTTTTTTCTTTAATCTGGTAAAAGTTATAAGCTCTATTCTTAAAAAAAAAAAAAAAAAAGGACATTTTCTGGGGATTCACAACACTGAGAGCCCAAGTATTCCAAAGGATCCCTTATCTTAAAAAAAACAAAACAAAACAAAACATTATCCTGCTCTGGAGACAGACCCACCTGGCATCTTTCTCCACCAAAGTGCCGCTGAGGGCACGGACCTGGCATAGTTCAGGGTGGCAGAGGTCACTTTGAACTAAGCAAGGGGGGCTTAAATCATGGGATGGAGCGCAGCCTCCTTCCGACATCTGGAATTTTAATGAGCCCAAATCAGGCAGGCAGAGCTGGAGAGTGTGTGCTTTAGGGCCACAGAAAAGCTTTTATATAAGCATCTGGGGTCAATTTTCCAAGCATACAGAAGGCACTCAATAACGATTTTTAAGAATCAGTTTGTTTTGTTGAATAGCAGATGCCTTTAGCAGTGACCATGGCTAAAATGCCTCCACCTCTAGGGATTTTGAAAACGTACTAAAAATCTTCCCCTCATTTGGCTCAATCATCTCAGTTTTGCCCCTTTTAAAGCCTGGCTTAAGTTTCAGGGGTAGAGCGGCCCCCTCTGCTTCCTGGGGGAGGTGCTGATACAGGTAGAGAACAACCAGGCACACAGGCACCTCCACCTGTGCAAACTACCTTTCTGGAACCCCATTCTCTTCCAGGGGTGGGAGTGAGAGGCGGACACAACTTGCCCCATACAACCCTGATCCCCCATGATGGATGGGATGGGGGCAAAGATCCACAGGGCCCCCTGCCCCTACCTTCAGTCCAAGCCCTCACTGAGTAATGCTCTCACACCCAAGGCCAGCACCCCCTTCCACTTCTCTGTGTCCCACACGCTGACCGCCCCTTCCCTGGGGCCATGCACTGTTTCTGTAAGAGAAGTACCAGGAGGAGGCTCTACTTGGATTCCCTTTATCCAACCTCTTTTCTGCTCAGAACAGCTTTTCTCTGTTCTGTTCCCTGCCACCCAACTGACTCAATCCCCCTCCGGCAGTGCTCGTCCTGAACTGGAAGTGTGTGGGGAAACCACTCTGTGATGGCGGCCCTTGGGCACCCAGGACTAGGGAGAATTTCTGAGGCGCAGGTGCAGGAAGGACTCAAGCACCTTCCCCACTTCCCTCACAACGGGTTCCTCATCTCTGGTTCAACAGGACATGTCCTCTGGGCCACAGTGCGCATGACCCATTTCCTGAGTCTCAATCGAGAGAGCTCTTTTCCCTGCTTCCTGGACAGGCTGGGTGCTCTGGGACCTTTCAGTTCCTTCCCTGGTGTGGGCGTCCCCACCGCAAGAACTGCACCTATTCCAACAGCAAGTACGGTTCGTGATGATACAGAGCTTAGAGAGATGCAAGAATATCAGAGCCTGAAAGTCACGCTGGGAGTTCCTCCCTCGATGTCTTCATTCAACAGATGAGAAGACTGAGACCCAGAGTAGTGAGCAAAGAAAATCCATTTGCCACGTTTGACATAACCACTCACCTGACAGCCGCATGCTTCTCAACTCCAGGCTCAGCTGCTGCATCTAGGTCTTTCCATTTTAGAAATGTCCACACTGAGCAGGTTTGCTGGAACGACTGAGCATGTGGGTAGAACAGTACCAGAAATGGCCTAGCACAGAGAGAAGCTGGCTCAGGAGGAGGTGACACTCCTGTCTCCTCACCGCGGATAAAATGTGGTGGACAAAAGCAGGTGACAATCAGAGGCTTGCTGATTAGCCAGGACGGCCAGTTAAGCTCATTCCTGTTTCAGACAGGCTTGCTCTCCGGTGGGGCGTATCGATCCTGAGCAGTCCCTGCGAATGCAGATATTTTTCAAACAGAAATGATGTCTCCTCACATGTGAGCGGGAAATGAATGAACAGGGACACAGGTCGGTTCCAACAGGGACAACGCAGCTGGCTGTTGCCTTTTGGGAGTTCACAAAATCTCTGGATGAATATAATTAGTCCTAACATACCAGTTAAGTATTAAAAACAAGTTCTTGTAAAAAACATACTTGTGATGTAGCTAATAGAACAGTCTAATCGAGAGCACAAAAGACTCCCAGGCGCTTTCTCGCCTTCCAAAGATGGCGGCGGCCACCACCGTGACCACCCAAACGCCGGGCACTGCGGTCCTTGCTCCCACACGGACAGTTGGGTTTTTTCTTCTCACGCTGCCCACAAACGTTTGTCTGGCTCCAGGCTTTTCAAACAACGTTTCATTTTGGTTCGCAGCTCCCCCGGTGAAGTCTCTAGGCCGAGATGAATCACCGGAAGTGCAAGGAAGTTGGTTCTCACCGCCCGTCTCTCTGTCCCCTCCGGACTCAGCCCGCGGGCAGTCAGCCGTCTCGCCAGGGAGGATGTGGGCACCGCAGCCTGCAGCGCCCATCCTTCCCCCGCCTGAGAGTGAAGAGGGAGGCACAGCCGGCCCCGCTGGTGGTGACTGTCCGCTTTCCTGACCCAATTGCTTTCTCCTTCTCTTGATAGGCAACTCTGAGGTCTTCATTAATACTGACCGGCACAGTGAGGGGCTTCCTTTATGTGATCTGGAGAAGAAAATGTGGTTTGGATACTTAGACGCAGCATGAAGAGATGCTGCAGGCTGCCCCGCCCCAGTCGCTTCCTTGGTCAAATATCAACATTGATTTAATACCTGCCCTGTACCAGGCACTGTGTCCACGAGTGCTTGAATAGGACAAAGTCCCTGTTTTCTAAGAATCTGAAATCTAGTGGGAAAGATAGATAGACAAGCAAGTATTTGTAGCATATGATAATAAAAGATAAATAAAACATTATAGGGATACGGGGTAAAGAGGTCTTTTTTGTTCTGTGTGAGAGAGAGTTTCTGCAGGGGTGACATTGGGCCCCAGAATGAAAGGATGACTAAGAGTTCAATGGGCAGAGGGGACGAGGGTGTGGAGGGCATTTGGAGCCCAGGAAATAGCACATGCAAACCCACAGAGGCACCACACGGCACGCAAACAAGTGTGAGCCCTGAGTCCTCCCATCTCCAGGTTTTAGTTTCGACAGCAATTCCTCCTCCAAGATGCCTTCTCTAACCATCCCACCTCTCAGGACCCCCTTCCTAATCATGTCCCCATCCTACTATTCCTGCCTGTTTGCTGGTCTGGGTTCTTCGCTTGTTGTAAGATCCATGAGGACAAATCAATGTTTGTTTTGTTCACAGTTTTAGCCCAGTGCTGAGCACACTGACATATACAACATGGCATGTAGTAATCTCTTAAGAAATATCTTTAGTATGATTAAACCAAAATTTCTACAAAAATTGCATTGCCTGTGTTTTATGTACATATGTACATAAGCAGAAAAAAAAATCTATAATGTGTTTAAGAAGGTAGTGGCTAAATGCAAACTAAATTATCCAGCATTTGCAATTTCCATTTTGTGAGATCTAGTTGAAAAAACAGGAGCTGTCAAGACTCAAGTCCTAGGAGTAAATCTGAAGTTCTGTGACCTTGGGTAAGATATGTCACTTCTCTGGAACTAATTTTCCTCCTCTGCAAAATAAAGGGATTTCAGAATTGTGTTTAATGCTCATTCTCATCCTCACCCATGACTCTTTACTCATTTCAAGAAACCTAAAGAAAAACCTGCATGTAATGCAACTGATCTCAAGTTCAACCACTAGCGCTTCTGGAATTTTCTATTTGAAACACCTCCCTGAAACATAAGCTTCCTTTTTGCCTTTCAAATAAAAGCTTCTTTCTTATTAAACCCAATTCTCTGTGAGAACCCACAACTCAGGCTCAGAGAATAACGTGGCAATTGAGGATGTGGAGAGAACAGAGATGGCAGAACTTACTTACCTTGGTAAGCCCAGAGCAGAGGAGACCTGTGGCTGCGGACCTGTTCTGGGACCTTCAAGAACCACAAAAGCATAGAACATACTGAGTTGCAGGGTACAGCTACCATTAAGCTCTGGACTCAAGGCACATTTTCCTAATTTTGCTATTTCCCAAGGAGTTCAGGTATATTTAAAACAAAAGAAAAGAAAACAAAACAAAACCAAAACACTGCTGTATAACTGCAGTGTCTCTTCCAATTTATCAGGGAATTTATAAGTTGCATGTTGTAAAACTATAAAAATGACCTCTTTAGCTGTAGAGGTGTTTTAAATTAGAGCCAGATCCAATAGATGAAAATTACCAAATGGGAGGCATTGGCTTCACAGCGAAATTAGGGCTCCAGCTACAGTCTGAAGGCATGAAATCCAAATGGGGTGCCTCCAGAACACAGGGTGATGGTTAGAATCTGTCACCATCAGGACTTGAAACTAACAAGAATCCATGTAAAATTGGATGATACTTGTCATCGTCCTCCCCCCAAAATTACACACAAAGACTGATGGAAATGTGTTGCTAATGAAGCCAGAGCATTTTCTAAATATTAGCCAAGGACTTAAGCTATTTCTCCAAAAGGAAAGCCTTCATTTAGAATGCAAAATGGAAGATAAGTTATAATCTTGGCAACTGAAACATATGCATTTTAAAAGAAGCAATGTCACAAGAGAAGTTTTAATGGCTGGCTGGCAATATTGGAAATAGAAACAGACACTTTCAGAACTTGTTATTGTCTGCAGTGCTGTTGAGAGCAGAGCACCTGCCTGCTCTGGTCTGCATTCCCTTAGGGAAAATGGGTACACCAAGCAATCGTAACATGAATGTCTAACTTCTTCATTCAACTCTACACTCACTGGACAGCATTCTTGCATTGATTTATTTGGCTTCTCAAGTAGATTTCCATATGGAAGGAGAATGTGCTAACCTGTCAACAAGAGCTTTTAAGTACCTCCCTTGGAGATCTAGTTTTCAATAAAAATTGATGATTTGCTATTTTGGTCTGCTAGGCCATGTCTTGTGAGTAGGGCATGAGTGAACCAGGCCCCCGTGAGGAAACGAATTATCCCTGGATATGCTGACAAAAGTTTCCGAATCTTGTAACAATGGTACTAGGAAGCCTGAAAAAGCCAACCTTGACATGCAATACTGAGCTTTCAGTGGCTGTGGATGAATGGACCCTTGACAGGATGCACATCCCAGTGTATTTTCTCTGAGAATTCATTTTCTAGAACATTGCCCAAGGGGAGGATTGGGAAAGAATCAAACTTTTTATGAATAGGGAAGACAATACGCATGATGCATGATGCTCTTTTTGGTTATTTGCCATAAAAGGATCAAGCCACGGTTAACATGGAAATCATTCAGTAGGTATTTATGCAGTGCCAACATGTGCAAGACCATATGAAGAATATAGAGCTAAAACAGGCATAGGTTTCCTTCCAGGAACTTTCAGGCCGAGAAGGGAGAGAAGATAATTTGCATAATAGCAGGAAGAAACTGGTATGCACTATATAAGATATAATTGAAATGGTAACCATAGTTCAGAGGAGGAAATATTTATTTTTTTAAAAAAATACTTATTATGTGCCAAGTACAGCTCTAAGCACTTAATATATATTAGCTCATTTAATCCTCCTAACAACTTATGAAGTAGGTACTGTTACTATTCTCATTTTATAGATTGGGAAACTACAACACAGACATAGTAAGAAACTTGGTCAAAATCCCGTGGCTAGGAGGTGACAGAGCTGGGATGGGAACTGCAGTGGTCTGGTCCCCTTGGTCTCTGCCCCCACCCTGCTGTCTTGCACCTGGCAGCTGGAGGGACCCGAGAAAGCTTTCGTGAAGGCAGAAATATTTACACAGAGCCTCAAAGAGTGTGGGTGGCGTTTGGATACGCAGACATGGAAGGAAGCACATTCTGGGTACAGTAAACAGTGTGAGGGAAGTCAAAGAGTCTAGCATGCTTGGAACCATTGTTTCCTAGCAAGCCAATAATGGTCCTATGGCCTTAGCACAGGTTCAAGTTCAGAAAGTATAGCTTGTCAAAAGGAAGAGCCTGAAGAAAAGGTAAATATGAGAGACCAACAAAGGTTGAGAATCTAGCCTTTTGAACTTCAGTTTCCACAATTTCCGTTAATTCTCTCTATGTCAGTCCTTAGCTAAGTCATTGACTCAAAAAGAAGGCGTGACTTCGATAGGAGCAAACCTATATTAGAGCAGCTCAGATCATATCCTGACATGACATGGTACCAAAGGCAGGGCTAACCATTGCCCCGGAACCTCAATGTTTGGTATTTCCTGATCAATAGGGAGGGATAAATAGACCATATTTATTTTTATATATCCTGGAGCAGAGGAAGGCCATGCTGGCTGGAAGACCAGGGGCCATGTTCTCTTCAATAAAAAAAAATCAACCTATATCAAAAGTGATCTTATCTAGCACTACAAGGGCAACTCATGAGGCTTTAAAAGCAACCAAATTATAATGGCCACACACTCCATGAGCAATGAGATTTCTCAATGTGTATGGGAAGTGAATATTAAGCTTGAAGAAACTGCTACAGGTATATGCATGCTGTTTCCTTTAACTGATTGCTGATTTGTTTCATATCTACCTCTTGAATTGAGACCGTAATTAAAAACCAGGAAGACTGAAGAACAGGTACAGGATTCCACAAAAGTTTAGTCAGGACAAGTGAATAAGTATGCCAATATTCCAGACCCTTCCCTTCCAGGTGATGGCGGTAGGGATTCATTTGACACGTGCACCAGCCATTGGCTCATGTCCCTGGGTTCTGGATAGAGGCTTGGAAGGTGGGGTGGTGATGGTGCAAGTGGACCACATTTGAATTAATGTCGTGCAGATGTCAGACCCTCAGGCTTGCCATCCCCCTCCCTAGAGCCTGCCTGGTGAAGAGGGGGAGATTGTGAGCTTCGGCTCCAGATAGACCTTGGTGCAAATTCTCGCTCTGCCACATACTTGCTGTGTGGACCAGAGGAAGTTACTTTAACTTTGGTGAATCTCAGTTTGCTCATGAAGGAGCTCAGGACATTTAACCCCAAAATATGACTCCTTGGTATAAAGAATATTTTGAATTAAAGGCCCTTAGAGATCAACAGGCCCTTGGAAGGGGCTTTCCCTCTACCTGCAGAAACCAGATGAACCCATCAAAAGAACAATCGACTTCCCTTCCTCTCCCTGTTACCTCAACACATTGCAGAAAAGATGATTGAGGATGACCTGCCCAAATCATTTTAAACATATATCTGTCTCTCAGGTTAATTTACAAGTTGATCTTTTTCCCCCATGCATTCATCCTCCCTAGCACCCATTTATTACCCCTAAACAGAATTACCTATATTCCTCATCCCTCTAAAAGGAGGGTGTATACATTTCTGGATCCCATTGGGATATTGGGTAATCACTCTGTGATTCTCCCCGTGTGCATGGTAAATAAACCTCTTTCTCTTATTAATCTGCCTTAATTGTGAGTTGATGTTTCAGTGAACTTCCTGGGAAAGGAGAAGGGGAAGTTTCCCCTCACCCCCACACTCACCTGAAAAGTGGAAATGATGACAGTTTATTCATGAGGTTATTTAGAGGAATCAAATGAGATGATGTGAGGCACTTAGCACAGTCCCTGACACATAACAGATGCGCAGAGTGCCTCTTAGCTCCTTTGCCTTTCTTCTCTTGCGTGATAGATTCCTCCACCTCCTGTAACACCATGCAATGTGAGCACACAATATCACAACCATTCCTCATATGGTTCAACAAGAAGGCAACCCTGGGAATCAGAGACTCAACCCTTGTAAAGGAGATGAGAAGCAGAACTAAGCCCTAAGTGTAGAAGTGAAATCAGAGGCAGTTGGAGGCTTTCATGGGAAATACTGGCCAGAGAAAGGCATTAAGGTGGAAGGATGTCATAATATCAAAAGAGAAAAGCTTTCAGGCCTCCTGGAACAATACTTTGAGCATTGCGGGATCTGCCGAAGTTGCCACTTGTGCCTCTGGCCAACATAGACCCGAACAAGGTCTTGAGACGTGAACTCTAAACTCTCCACCTCCTTTATCAAACACTAGCCAAGGAGGGGGATGGGCTGCCTGATTCAGCAGGAAAGGAAATGGCTACTGACAAACCCACCTTCTAAGACAAACATGAGAGCCACCTCATTAATTTCTCAAAAGATGCTTGTGCCATCCTGAAGACAATTGCTGCAGCCTCATCTTTGGTCTCAGGTGAAGCACGAGCATGGAGCTGGCGTGCAGCAGAGCTGCCCTAAGAGTCACCCCGCCTCGCCCTTCCTCCTCCGACCACCTGCCCTGCCCACCGTGAGAAAGTTCTGCAGCTGGAGCAACAACTGGAGGTCATCACCCCCTGCAACCTGAGCCTCCCTTTCAAAAGGGGTGGAAACCCTCACCCCCACGGAATGCCTCCTGTCTGAGTGGCCGCAACCACTGCAGTGCCGTTCGGCTCTCTAAGACATAGGTCTTCTCCTTGTCTGTTGATTTACATGTTAGCAGAAGTTGAAGCTGCTGTTTTCCCACGAGCTGTTGAACCCACAAAGGTTCCGATCGGTCACTGAGATATTTGTCCCTAACACAAGAGTAGGACTCCTGGGCTATAATTCTTTCAGGATTTCTCACCCCCTTTCACACCACCTAACAAGAAATGCAGCGTGGTTTAGGGAAAAGTGTGGCTTCACGGTATACCTGGCTTAGGAAAGAAAACACATCGAATGTGAAAGCAAAAGAAGCCCCACTCTAGGTACACTTGGGTGATGAACACATTTTGAGGGTTCAAGGAATAAAATATAATTAAGGGTGAAGCAAACTTACAAGTTAGCACAGGTGCACGAGTCTAGGCCAAAAATAAAACAAATATTAGCATAAGAAAAATTAAAACTATAAAACCAACATTTTAATTTTCTACTGGCTGTTTAGCCACTGCTATCAGAGGAAAAATTTCTATATGCTTAAATTTGAGGAATGAGAAAAACGTATTGTGAATTGCTAAGTGTTTCTGAAGTGACTTAGCTTTTTCTCTTATGGTGAAGATAACACTTATTTACTGTTTAAAGTTTGGAAAAATCACCAAGAAAAATAAAAATCATCCTTAATTCTGTAACACCACGATATAGTTGTTAGCATTTTACTCATGTTTCTTCTTCTGAATCTATGCATACATAGATATATTTATGTAATTGAGATTAAGTTATACATAAAATGTTATCACTTGAAATTTTCAATTAATATATCATTGATAATTTTGTCTGATGTCAAGTATTATCTTAGAATGTGTATTCAAATGGAAAATAACTACCTTTTCCAATAGAAAAAATAATGCCTCCTTTTAAAAAATAATTCGGAAGTAAAAACATGGATAATAAATCCATGTAAAAATCATGCCATCAGTTTGTCCTTGACAAAGAAGGTATTTTGTACGTGAAATGTCTTCAATTAATGGTGTTAGAGCTACTGGCCATTCATTTGGGAATTTTTTTAAGTTAAATCTTTATTTCACACCATAATCACAAAGAAATAATAGATGCATTACAATGCTAAATGTAAAAAGCAAAACTATATAAATCAATAGAAGAACACAGAGAGAATTATTTTAATGATCTTGAGAAAGGGAAAGTCTTATGTAAGAAAAGATTGATAACAGAATATATATTGTAAAAGATCTCATAAATCATTAACTTTTAGATAAACAACCCAAGAAGAAAATGGACAAAGGAGACGAGCATGAATTTTGCAGAAGAAATGTCTAATAAACAGAGGTAAAAGTGATCAATCTTGTAAGTTATCAGAGAAATGCAAATTAAACAATATAAAGATATATTCCTCTCTTTGTCAAACCAGCAAAACATTAGATTAGTCAAATAATTCAGTGTTGAAAAAAGAGAAAAGAAATGGCATTCTCATCTAAGATTAGTGGAGAAGTAAATCAGTGTCACCCTTGTGAAAGACAGTTTGGCAGAAACTATCAATATTCAAAATGAATGTGTTCTTTCATCCGGCAATTCCACTTCAAAACATTTATCCAGAGAATATGCACAACATTTACGAAAGGAACCAGACGACGTGTTCACCGCAGCACTACCGTTAGTGATACCAAAAGACTGGATGCAGATGAAATGCCCATCATGCAGGGATGATAAAACAAGCAGAACGCATTCATACTTGGTACCACGTGCATATTATAGATTACCACGCAGCAGCAGAAAAAAACGAGAAAGGGTCCTACACACTGACACAGAAAGAACTTCAACATATATTGTTAAAAGAAGAAAGCAAATTGCAGAATAATACATATGGATCCATCTCACTTCCTTTAAAGAACACACACAAATAAAACTACGTCCATATGTGTGTATATGTTGTTAAAGTCTGGAAGGACAAAAACGAAACTGAAAACAATGGGTATCTCTGGGAAGGAGGATAGGAGTTGGTGGAGTGAGCAAAAGAGAGAATGAAAAAGAACGTCTGCTTTTTAAGCTACGGAATTTTTTTCCCACATTGTTGGAAGTTTATACCTTGAGAATGCATTCATATTTTGTAATTTGGGATATGTAAATGAAAAATGAGGGATGGGGCGGGGGGACAGAGAATCCCATCACACGGATCCAACCACTGCCAGCCTCTGGGCGAGAATTATCCTTCCAGATGCCCATCTATACTATGCATACATATAAATGGAGATATATACTGTACAGAAGTGAAACTTATTCATTTATTTGTTCAACAAACCTTTTTGAATACCTAGGCTGTTCAAGGTTCTAACTCCCTGATTTTATGTTAGTGAGGGTGAAATATAATAGGCTGGGTGCCGTGGCTCACGCCTGTAATCCTAGCACTGTGGGAGGCTAAGGCGGGAGGATCACTTGAGCCCAGGAGTTTGAGGTTGCTGTGAGCTAGGCTGATGCCATGGCACTCTAGCTCAGGTGACAGAGCGAGACACTGTCTATAAATAAATAAATAAATTCAAACTCTAAAATGATCACAGTATCACATCGTCTCACTTATAATTTAGGAACTACAGGTTCAACTAATTTAGGTGATCATCTGGTGGCGAGAAGAAAAAAAAAAATCTTTCTTATGAGATGATTTTTTTGCTTGGATAGCCTAAGGATTTCAAAGAGGATTTTCATGAAGACCACTACTAATGTGTTAGCAGCGAACACTCATATTGGTTGGTGCAGACTCGCCATGAGCCATTCACCACTTTTAATTACTTTACATTTATTAATTCATTAAATCCCCATAATAAACCACTGAGATAAGTATTTAATATCCTCAATTGACAGGTAGTAAAACTGAAACAGAGAGAATATGTAAATAAATTACCCGGTATCATATAGCAAATCTGTGGTAGAACTGAATCCCATGTGCTTAACTAACAGTCTGCTTTGCTTCTCAACATGTAGGTCAAAGGGAGGTAGGCAAGATGTTAAATTTGTATGCCTTTTGCCAGCTGGCTCTTCAGGAAGATTTTTATCAGTTTAAAAACTCACGAAAGGTGCCAGAGAGTCCCTGATTTTCTAATCCCTCTTCAGCATTGAATATTGTCGTGTTGTTGCTTTAGTCTTTGCCAATCTGATAGGTTTAAAAAAGGAATATCTCCTATTTTATTAGCATTCTGTACAGTAAAAACAAGTTGTAAAAGGTTTGCTTGCTTTCTTTTTATTTCTAGGGTTGCTTTTTCATATATTCTGTCCATCTTTTCCTTATCGATATTTTAGAATCCTCTACTACAGAAATAAGCCTTCTGATTAGCATATAACTAGCAAAAGTTCTCTCTTGTTGACATTATATTTCAATCTTGTTTAGGGCCTTTTGTTCTGATATTGCTCCACAGAAGTTTAAATCCTAATGTGTTAAAAAATTTAATATCTTTGATTTCTGAATTTTATATCATGCTTATAAAGATTTTTACCACCCCAAGTTTTAAAAGAAATTTACCCGTATTTCCTTCTTGTATTTTTTACAGTTTTGTGTCTTTTCTTTATTTAAATCTTCGATCCACTTAGAATTTATCTTAATGTATGGAATAAAGCAAGGAGCCTGCTTTATTTTATTACAAAATTGCAAGCTAGTTGACCCAATATCAATTTATATAAAAGAAAGAGGAAATTATGAAGACAGAAAAAAAAAGACATGTTATGTGGAGAGGAACAAAGATAAGATAGAAGCCTTCTCATGGGAAACCATGCAAGCCAAAAGACAATGGAGGAACATTTTCAAATTCCAAAGTGAAAAACAAATATTCTTAACCCAGAATTTTATACTTAGCAAAAATACCTTTCAAAAACGAAGGCAAAATAGAGACAAAAAATACTGAAATTATTCATTGCCAGCAGTCCTGCATTACAAGAAATGTTAAAGGAAGTTTTTCAGGCAGAAGGAGTATAATATCAAGTAGATACTTGGATCTATATCAAGAAATAAAGAGTTCCAAAAATGGTAAAAATGAAAGTAAATATAAAATATATTTTCTTATTTTTAATTGCTCTGAAAGAGAACTCACTGGCTATAGCAAAAAAGAAACAATATGTTGGGTGATTTATAACATATGTAAAAGTATGTGTGACAAAAATAGCACAAAGAATGGAAGGAATGAATTGGGAGTAAACTGTTGTCAGGTTCTTGCAGAACACAAGAAATGGTACTGTATTATTTGAAGTTAGATTGTGATAAGTCATGATTACATATTATAATCCCTAGTGCAACCACCAAAAATTTTTTAGAGCAGTATAACTGATAAGCTGATAATTAGGATAAAATATAATCATAAAATTGCCCAGGTGACATAAAAGAAGGCAGAAAAACAATAATAAAGTAACAAAGAACAGAGGAACAAACAGAAAACAAGCAGCAAGATGGTAAATTTAAATTCAACCCTGTCACCAACCACATTTGTTGTAAATAGCCCAAACATGCCAATTAAAAGAGATTGACAAGAAAACCAAGGCCAAAACCAACTTTAAATATAAAGACATAGATAGGTTAAAAGTGAAAGGATGAAAAAAGGTACACCATGTATACATTAATCAAAATAAATCTGAAGTAGTTATATTAATATCATAAAGCATACTGCAGAATAGAGAATATTACTAGAGATAAAGATATGATAAAGTGATCAATTCACTAAGAAGACGTAACATACATTTTGAAGCCCTCCTGTTATGAACATTCACGCTTAGAATTGTTATATCTTCTTGATGAATGCACCAAACAACAGAGCTTCAAAATACGTTTTATATCCGTATATATTTGAAAGAAATACAGTTGAGAGGATAAATAGATAAGTCCACAATTAAAGTTTGAGATTTCAACATTTCTCCCTCAATAATTGATAGAGTAAATAGAAAATCACCAAAGGAGGGAATGATCAAATTTGAACACTTGGATCTAATTAACATTTATAGAATATTCCATCCAACAAGAGCAGCATACACATAATTTTCAAAGGTATATAGCAGTTTTAGATAAGCCTCTTCTGGACCATGAAATAAACCTTAACAAATTTAAAAGAATTGAAATTATACAAATTGTGTAATTTCACTACAGTGAAATTCAACTAGAAACTAGTATTGAAAAGATATCTGGGAAATCCCAAAATATTTGGAAATCAAGCAATGTTAAGTTGATATCTGATAAGACCTGAATAAATGATGAGATATCTGGAATATCTACTTTCAGAGATCTTGGTTGGGTTTTACTATTCTGTTCATCTATTATGCATACACTTTGAAACTTTACCCTAGGTATTTTATTTTTTATTTTACCTTATTTGATTTTATTGTTGTGGTTGCTTTTGTGAATGAAACGTGTTATTACATTCTATTTTTCTAACTGGTTATTATTTGTGTCTAAGAACACTGATTTTTGCATTTAAAAAATCTGGCAACCTTATTGAATTCAGTATTTCCAATAATTTTATTTTCTTGAGCATTTCAATGAGTTTTCTCCTTCTGTTAAAATATTTATGCTACATTTCTTCATTCTTTTGTCTAAGTGTACTGACTAACACTTTACGGTGTCAAATAAAGTTGGGGTGTCTGGGACATTGTTTTGCTTCTGATTTGGATAGACATACTTCTCACCTTCACCAGTCCTGCGACATGATTTCTCATGGCTGCAATGAACTGACTGGGGTGTGACAGAAGATACAGCACAGCTCTGTGCACAGGAAGCTGAAAAGTCTCCTTCCATGCAGCGAACAAACCCCATGGGGCAGAAAAGCTGATCCAAATGACTTAAGCTTCAGCAGAGAACCAGGATCATTCAATGACAGAAGTAGAGCCCCATATTCCCAGCGCTCCAGACAGTTTGTTTTCGCCTTTTGGAGAAGGGATGGGGCTGATAACGTGATTTAAGGGGCATGTAGACACACTACCCCTCTTGCAGCCTGGAATGCCTGGAGTACTGAAACTTTTTGTTCTTTGAGTGCTCTCCAGAAAAGATAACACCTTTAGCCCTTTTGGCTTTCAGAGATTAGCTGGCAGCAGCCCTGGGGATGAGAGGAGGGGCAGAAAAGATCAGCAAAGGCACTTGCTCTCAGGAGTGGGGAGAAGGTTGCTGTAAGGATTCAAATACAAACCCCACTCATTTCACAATTTGAACCAAGGCTACCCCATCCTCTGCAGGGCTCTAGAGCATTACCAAACCTTGGTGAAGAAAGTTCACACCTCTGATCGTCTTGGGTGCCAGAAAAGTCTGGCCACATCATCAAGGTGTGAGCCCAGAGGTCTTCAGCTCTACTGTGGAGATCATAAAATCCACTTCACAAGAAAGGTGTGAACGCAATTCAGTAATACACATAAAACTCCTAGCCCAGTGCTAGGCATAGAAATGTTTGTTGACTTGCCTTCCCTTTGTTGTGTCCTTCTTTTGTAGACACGGAGATTCTTGGGTGAATCAGGACCACTGTGGTTCTGTGGGTATGTGTAATTCACTCCTTTGGAGGTCCTAGAATTTCAAGCTGCATCAGTTAGGGTGGAGCCAGCCTGGGGTAATTTCTACAATAATAAAAGAGGATTAGAATATGCCTGTGGCCTCTTCCACCTAACACTACAACAAAGACTGTGGCCAAGACACTGTGGGCAAAGCAAGTCATCTGAGATTTGAGGCAGTGGAACAATCCCAAATCCTACCTCCATGGTTCCCTCTAGCCCCAGAAGGTGTCTGGGGCAGATTCCCTCTCTACCATACTGACACCAGAAATAAACCACTGAATGGAAAAAGTGCATGCTTTTGATCAGGCAATGGCCACACCACGCCTGGGACTTCTTCAGGATGCAAAACCAAAATGTACTCGGGAGAAGCAGTCACAGTAGTGGCCCTTCGTGTGATGACGTAAAACTCAATCATGGGATGGAAAACATCAGCCCCATCTTCTAAGTAACTTTTTCTTATGAGGGAAGCTATTATTAACTCAAACACTGAGGTCTGTCAAAGAGGAGAATCAACAGGGATGCTGAATCCAATGGTAGACAACGATGTCCCATTTTGGGTCCTAATAACACAATTTTAGCCCATTGAGGAAGAATGCTCCCTGCGGTGGCCTCTCTGTGCTGTGGCTGACGCAGCAGAGAAGGGGCTGGAACCCAGTCAGAAGGATGGCCCCAGTGCAGAGGAGGACAATCTCACAGGTGAGTGGCAGGAGGGGAGACCCCAATCAACATGTTAACTGGGGTGCAAAGGAGCAGAGGTGATGAAGTCACAAAGATGATGCAGTCACATTGTAACGTGCTCGCAGGAAAAGCTATGAGCCTGCCAGGAGCCCTGCTGTCCTGGGAGGGGACCACTTGCAGGGCATGAGTCAAAGACAGAACTGAACATCACTAATACTCACTGTAGGCTCGTCTCACCTGAGGCACATCTGGCTTGTGCTCCTTCCAGGAAAAGGCAATTTAAGCTTCCCAACGCCATCCATGAATTCTAAGTCTTGTAACTTCCTGCGAAACGAGAATCCATTATGGTTACCACTACTGTTTCCTTCTGCCCTAAGTTAAATGTTGGGGGCAGCTTGTGTTTGAAGGGACACAAGCCCTCCAATATTTCTATCATACCAGAAACCATGCCCACAAGGAAAATAAACCCCCCAAGCAGCTAAGATGTCCCATGAAGTTGGGACACACCTTCCCGATGTGGTTTCCTCAGCAGTTGAGCACCAGAGCGAGAATCCCTGGGACCAGCAGGCCTACCCTCCACCAAGTGGCCAAAATGGAGGTGAGAGGAGGCAAAGGACATAAACCATAGGTTCTGAATGTGTCCAGAGGCTAAAGGACCCTGTCACTTGCTGTCCTTGTCCCTATTCCCTGTAGCAAAGTCTCCCCTACCAAATGCTGGGGAGTGGCTGCTCTGACACACTTTGGAGCCCTGGGTAGGTGGTTCCATCAAAAAACTGACTTTTGCTTTTTACATAAAGCAGCCACCTCTATGCCTGCAGTGACAGCTGCCCTCAGGGTGGATCACAAGAACAAGGCTAAAACAGACAAAAAACTTACTCCTTTTGAAATAAAAAATAAAACGCAGAATAAACTAACCCTTTTCTAGGCAAACAATTTTTTCCTGCACTTTAGCCAAAAGGCCCTTCCTGCATGTGATGATTTTTCTGCTTTGTCTGAAGGACAGGCCCCAGGAAGGTGCCCGTGACACTTTAGAAAGACAGTGGCAGGTCAACCCAACCACAGAGCGTGTGGGGGCTCCTGAACCAGGCCGAGCAAACTCCCTCTGCTGTGAATCTGGAATTTCAAACAAGAGAAGTTAGCCTTGGCCTCTGCTTGTGACCAGACTGAGGGGAAGAAAGTTCTGGAGGCACAGGAACCAGGAGGCTGGAGAAGGAGGCCAGACAGCCCACAGAGAGAGAAGGAGGGGCCCGAGTGCAGCAGGAGGTACATCTGACCAGAGGACACTGCCACTCAGGGACAGCGCCCCATGAATTTCCAGTCCCTGGTTCCAGCTCATGCTTTGACCTGGATTCAGTGAGACACTCTGAATCTGTATAACAAATAAGCCCCGGTTAGTATCTCAGTGAATTTGAACTGGGCTTCCATTGTTTACCACCAAAAGAGTCTTCTCTGAGACAGAAGGGAAAGTCCTTCTCTATGTGTCTGAAGCACTGACCTCGTAGCCCTTTTCCCTGGTCTTGGCCACCCCCACTGGCCAGTTCCACATTACGGTGCCAGCATTGCTTGTATCCAAGTCACCTCTGATTCCGTATGAGCAGGGAAGGACTCCAGACCTCCCTCTTGTCTATAAGATTGCAGAGGGCTCATTGCCACGTGATGTCGGTGGGAATATGCGTTAAGATCTCAGGATCGTTGAAACATATTCTGCACAGGCAGGATTGAAGCATCAATAAACCCAGCACTTATTAAGCCATCCATGGAGTCTGTTCTTTCCCCACAACAGGTTTGGGACCCTCTGTAATCCCGGTCCTTTCTCAGCACCCAGGCCAACTAAACAAAAGCCTCCTTGTAGGCTCAGTCTTGTGACCTGAGAAGCAGGTGCTAAGTCCTGACCCGCTGGTGGAGTTGGGCCATCTAGAAGGGTGATCGCATTGAAAGACAAGGGGATCTGGAATCCAGAGTTGGGTTTCAGAACTGGCTCCATCGCTGGCTAGAAGTATGAACATGGTCAAGCACATCCAACTCTGTGAGCTTGAGTTTCTAGATCTATAAAATAGGGTTGAAATTATCTCCCCTTTTGAGATACTGTTGTGAAGATTTGAGGGGACAATTTCTAAAAGTGCTTTTGTATGCCACATAGCCCTACTCCACTAGTGTTGTTTTTAAGTGTTATGATATCGAAGTTTTTTCACACTCCACTCAGATGTGTGTGAGAATAAACGTAACATCTTTTTCATAACTGACCTAGTGTTCCCAGGATCCCTCACTCCACTGGGGAACAAGACCAACAAGAGTCACAAACACACTGATTATGACCTATCAGGGGAGATTCTAAATGCTGCATGTGTTTATTTCATCCTCACAGCAACCCTACAAAGTCGGTGCCAATACCAGCTCTGATTTAAAGAGCAGAAAGGAGACTCAGATATGCTACTTAGCAATCTCTGAGTCTTTTCCTACTCCAATAATTTCTTTTCAGTTAAAGATAGTCTTTTTCAAGGAAATGCTCAGAGTCCTTCTCTGCTCCATCCTCCTCCCCAAGGTGGTCTTTGGGTAGTAATTGGGGGAGTTTGCAGTGTCCTTGAGGCTGCAGAGTGGCCTCCTGGCCCTGTGTGCCTCTGTGTCCTATGGCGCACATCGGAGCATGGTGCCCTCTGTCTGTGTGACCCTGGTAATCTTGGGGCAGGAGGTGGTGATGGCTCTTGGCCAGCCAGGCACAGCGATCCCCAGGCTGACTCAGTGTCCCCTGCAGACACTCCGAGAACACCAGCGCCCCCCAGCCCCAAGGGTCCTCATCGAAGCCTCCACTGTGGTAACACCTGGCCTGAGCTCACCCATCCACCCCTCCTGGCGCATCCACGTCCCCTCACATAGGGACTTTTGGGTGCCATCCAAGCCACATGGGGGGAGCTTTGCCCAAGCCAGAATCCCATCAATTTTACTCTGATGTGATTACCCCCAAAATATTTAATGAGCACCTACTATGTCCCAGGCAATGTTCTAGGTGCTTCAGAACAAAATAACAATCTCTGCCCTAGTGGAGCGGATTTCCAGCAACTCCATGACAGTGGAGGGGGCACCCTTCAAGGTGGTTTCCCCCCAAAAAGTTCCCAACAAAGAGTGAAGCAAAAGCCCCATCATCGAGGTCTGCCTCTCAACCTGGCATCTCTCCTCTCCTGGAGGGGGAACCCCGGGAATGCTGACATCAGACCCCCAATTCTCCACACAATCCAGAGAGTCAGACACTGTTGGCATTTATTTTAGCATCCTCTTTGGCAAGGACTTCCTCTGCCCTACATCCATGCCCTTCCAGCTTGTTGTGTCCACTACTATTTGATAGACAGACACACAGCAGGCTTGGTTTTTAACATGCTAAAGGGAAATATTTGAGACTTAGAAAAATTTCCTCTCTGCATAAAGCCTGACTTTAAAGACTAGTGTCCTGTAAATAGGCAAAAAAAAAAAAAAAAAAAAAAGTCACCTTTGAAGCTCAAAGTCAAGTGGGAGAGCAGTGACCCCTTGTTCTAGGGGTCCTGCCCTGTACTCCCCTGGGTACATTCAGTCTCAGTCGCCAGTTTTGGAGGTACAATGTTGACAGAGAACAAAAGATTTAAGGGGAAAGTGAAAATACATCAGCGACTTCAGCAACCAACCAGGACTGGGACAAACCAAATGATGGAGTCTCCTATCCTGACGTCTGTCCTGAAGGTGGATTATTTCTTTATGTGTTCCCTGTGGCTCTCATGACAGCTTATTATAACAATGACACTCAGTAAATCTTTTGTTGAATGAACAAATCATTTATTAAAGAACACACCTCATGTTATTCATGTCAAGGAAAAAGGTCTGAGGACCCGAAACTACAACTGGTTCACACACAAAAAATATATTTAGCTCCCACTTTACACCAAGCTTTGAGGAGTATACACAAAGACAGTTCTTGCCCTTAAGGAGGTAGAGAAAACCAGCACAACTGAAATGATTACTGACCTATTAATTCAGGGAAGAGAGAGAGGAGCGTGGGATGGAGTTGTCTGAGGCTCTCCCTGGAAGAGCTGGAGATTGAGATCAGCACAGAAAAGGAGAAAGAGGCCGAGGGAAACAGCAGGCCTCAGCAAGAAGGAGGAGTGAGCATGCTCAGGCCAGCAGAGGGGCCGGAATGACCCGGATGGAGAAGGGGCATGACCCGGATGTACAGGGTGGATGACCCGGATAGAAAGGGCAGATGACCCGGATGGAGAGGGCAGAAGCGGGAAAGAAATCAGACGGGAGGGAGCAAATTATGAAAAACCTTAAAAATCAGATAGAGGAATTAGATTTGAAATGAGTTTTGCTAGGCTAGGTTAGGCTGTGGTAATAAATAGACCCAAATATTTTCAAACACAAATGCTGATGGAGCTAGAAGTTCAATCTCATCCGTGAGTGGCTTTCCTACCCCTAGAAATTCAGGGTCCCAGGCACCTTCATTTCCAGTACTGCCGTCCCCTAAGCCTCGTTGTTGTCTGCATATAGCCAGCGTTCTTCTTTAAGTGTTGGTCATTTTATCATTTTACTCACATTCCACTGCCCGGAACTGAGTTATCTACTACGTCTAAGTATCTGGGACACCAGGACATGCAGGCTAGCCATGACCCCAGGAAGAGGAAATGGCATTTTGGTGCACAGGTAGGAGCCTCAGCAGCATGTGAAAATCCCTAGGGAGCTGCTATGGCACTTCTTGACGCTCAATCCATCACCTAGTCATTCTAGCATGACTCAGGGAGGTTTAGGGGGAGAGGAATACCAGCTGCTAATCGACAGCTCGGAGCTCATGCATGATGTTATGAAGACCCAAAGCTGTCTGGTGGTATCAGAATGCGGAAGAAAAGAAGGTTGAGAAAAGAACAGTGGAAATGGGTGAGGGAAGATTGATTTTAGGGAATGAATAAAAGGATGCTCAGTGAATTTGCTGAATCCAAGGTGACTGCAGGGTCTGTGACCTCAGAGCCTGGAGAGGGATGGCACCTGTAACAAAAACACTGATGGTCAACACCAGACTGAGAGTGCCAGTCTGGAGGCAAGAAGAATGAGGAGAGGGACCAAGTGTCTCACAAAAGTAGTGAGAGAGAATTTCAAAGAAAGACATTAATGCTAAATTGTCTCAAATTTCTGTTAGGGACTGACACCTCAACCCCTTGGGACTGTGTTCCTTGTCTTCAGATGATGTATTGAAAAGCCATAGGCCCACTAGTCTTAAGGGCTAGGCTGGATAAATGGGTGCCTCCCTGACCTTCAGGTTGGTTCTTGACCATTTTAGACCTGGGAGAACCCATGCTATGTTCTTAAAAGGTTCCAGAAAAAGAGATGTGCCCACCACCTTGAAGTCTAATACCACTGCCTCTAGGTGCAAATTTCAGTCTCTTTCCATGAATCCTTTTCAAAGGCAAGAGTACTGTAAATCAACTGTGGGGTGAAGGGCATAGTGGCTCACATCTGTAATCCCAGTGCTTTTGGAGGCCAAGGGAGGAGGATCACATGAGGCCAGGAGTTTGAGACCAGCCTGGACAATGTAGTGACACCCCATCTCTACAAAAAATTTTTTTAAAAAAAATCAGCCATGGGATAATAAGCACAGGACCTCCATATAGCAGGCTTTTGATGATCTCTCATGATCTAGATAATCCGTATATACCACCCCATTAGGTGGTAGGTTCCATTGCTCTCTCAGACCTGTTCCCCCTAACAAAATCCCCTCAGTACCCCTACACACACACAGCCCCCGTCAGAGAGGGCCTCCTCCTCCCCTGGCTCCATGACTAATGTTTGATTCAGCTGTGCTCTGAGCTTGAATGACATTTTTTCCTAACAGACACATCCACTGATTCTTTTCCCCCCACGTCAACCTGGGGGGATGACTCACCTGCTGTTTGCTGCACCCCGACTCCTCTACCCTCCTCAACCCCCAGAGGCTGAGCGGGCTGGAGAGAGGGGCAGGGGGAAGCCGAGCAGGGAAGACAAGCTCCCAAAGGACAGGACGATGGCGCCCACAGCCACATGCTCCATGCAGAATGGGGTCCCCCGGGGCACGATGGGGACCTGGTGGTGGGGATCTGGGAGTGGGAGTAGGAGTGGGTCAGGATGGGGAGAGTTTGAGAGGAGCCCAGGCAGAAGGGACATGGCAGCCTGACTGGCCCCTGAGAGCATGAGATGGCATGGACATCCTTCCGCCCCTCCCAGGGTCTCTCCACGACACCCAGAACTCCCTGATGGGCCTGGTCCCTTGATTCACTGGGAGCATTTCCACGGTGGCACTGGAACAGAGGGAAAACCACAAGGAGAGTGTCCTAATGCAGCCCTGCAGGGTGACTTGGCTGCAAGAAGCTACATAAAGGTGACTCAGTGGGGTCACAGTGACACCAGAGACCTAAATAAAGGCTGTCAGAGCTCTGGTGTGACCTGCCCTGTAGAAGGTGCTCATTGCCTGAGGATAAACCCACACTGCAGGCTGAGATACAAAGGAGCAATGTTGCAGCTACCCCAGGCTGGGGATTGCCTGGGGCCTCTTCAGGAAACAAAGCCCTTACTTTGCCAGGGAGCAACTAGAGATTCAAGTTCAGGGTGTTTCGGCACATACTACATACCAGGCACGGGCTGGAAAACGATCCCACACTTCGGAGTGAGAGGGAAGCTTGGAGATCCTCTAGTCCTCAGGAGGGAAGAGAAACAAAGTGACTTGTCTAGACCATCAACTAGAAATGACGAAGCCAGGAGGAGAGCTCCTAATTCCTGTTTCTCTTCACGATCTACTGTAGCCTACCCTCTCCCAGGAAATTATTTTATAATAAATGCAACATGTCTGCCTAGCAAATCTCAAAATTAAGGTCGGCAGAGAGAAAATGTCCAACCACTGTGCTATGATCCCCAGGCCAGCCAGGGTCGATGCTCCCTGGGAAGAGAGACCAGTGTCCTTGGCCCTGATCTGTACCTTCTTATTGAACATAAGCACACCTGTTTCCCCATTTTCTCTGCAAGACCATCTCCTGCTCAAGTTCATTCATACCACTAGAATCAGGCAGCTTCTTCTACCTGCTTGTCTCTTGAATACGAACAACTGATAAAAAAATGCGGGAGGGAAATCTGGCAGATCTGTTTCCATATCCCTTAATTCCTCCCGTTAATCCATCCTGGTACCAACCTGCCTCCCCATCCTCCATCGCCTCCCTCCAGTGAGAGGAAATCCGACGTAGCGCAACGCGTCTATAGTGGAGTCAGACAGACATCGTTTGAGTCCAACCTGCATCCCTTGCTGGCTGTTATTTAAATAACTTACGAACAAGTTACTTAATGCCTCTGTCTCAGTGTCTTCATTTACAAATTGAAATGGATAATACCCAGCTCTCGGGGGTTTTGTGAGAGTTAAATGAAATCACTAGCACGTACATGGCACTTGGTATATAAACGTGGCACATAAGGAGAACTCAATAAATACTCATTGCTTTACTGGATTGCTTATTCCAATCTACCCTGTTTTTTTGTTTTTGTTTTTTAACCATAGGACTAGAGCTGGGACAAGGAGGGAAGATAAAGAGAAGGAAAGTGCCCGTCAGCCGTCCTCTGACTGTCCCTTTCTCAGTGTCACTCCTGGTCTCCCTCCAGATGTCACCCCCAGGTCATGCTTCCTCGTGTTACCAGCAAACCCCATGCTCTCCCACTCTCGGGCCAGCCTAGTCACCCAAGGCTGGGAGACACACACCTTTCTTCTGAACGTGCTGTCCTCACCCTGGGCTCATTTACCTGCAAGTCTTAATCAGGAAAGGGGTGGGGACCTAAGGGCGAGGTGTCTTTGCCTGAATTCTGTTCCATTCGGGACGTCTGATGTGAGACCCAGAGAGCTGGATTTTTGCTGTTGGCCCAAATCATTTTTTGGTCAGATACTGACTTAATTCCACCTAATTTACCACTAAATTTTATAAGTAAGGAAAGCAACTGAGAAGAGTTAAGAGAAGGGCCCAGTGTCACATGTCCAGGTCATGGCCCATGGCCAAGCCAGTCCCAGACGCAGGACCCTGGTCTCTTGGCCTTCCCCACACCCCAGGGTACAGCCTGTTCCTCCAGAGAAGCTTGAGCCAGCATTTCTCACCCTGCAACAGACTTCTAAGGTTAGGCCAAAAATCCTCTGCTGACCTAAATAAATCAGCTTACTCTTTACATTGGTTCGGGGCTTGCTGAGTCCAGAGGTCACAAATGTACTGTGATTCAAGGGACTCTAAGGGACACTTCTCCACTCCCCGTAGGTCCCCCACGGGTCTGAAGTTCCCATCATTCGATTCATTCCTTTGGCATCCTACAAAAAGCCACTACAGTGCAAATGGCTCACTTGGAAATAGTCGGATGCTAGTAGCTGTTAGGACTTCGGTTCATCAACAGACACAATCTCTAAAGAAGCGAGGCCAGAGACAGCTGTGCTCTGCTAGAGAAGATAGATGAGGAGAAGACAAAAGTGTGAAATCCAAGTGTCACAACAGAGGCAGAACCAGATGGCAGCTAGGTTTCTGGGATGGGGGAGGTGCAAGGAGGCTGACAAAGATAGACATCATCTCTCCCAGATATACGTTGTCCTAGTTGGAACTGTCTCTCCTCATCCCAGTGGCAAAGCCAGAGGATTTATGTGCAAAGCACCTTACACCCTCAGTCTGTCCTACAGATACGCAGAGAGGGAGGCAGGGCTGTAAGAAACACAGTACGCATCAGAAGCCCGGCTTGGGACCTCACTAGCAGCAAAGTGCTGTTCACTGGGGTAATTTCTGGTACCCAGGAAATATATCCCCTTGACTGGAGATAGTATTGATCCATCTAATATAACATTTCTTGCTGGAATGGCTAATGCCAGAGATTTCCTTGAAAAACACATAGCCTCTGAGAGAGGCTCACTTCAAGTTCTCTGTTTTTTTTCTGGTGCAGATCTTAATGGCAACCCTGAACGACCACACCCGCCTCACACATGGGTGACAGTGTGGACCGCAGGATACAATGTCCCTGCTGCAGGCCTGTGTTTATTTCTTCTGCTCTGCCTGGAAGGCCCTTCTCACCTGTAGTCACCTGATGCTAATTTTCCAGAGTCACACCCTTCCCCTCTCCAGAAGGAATAACGGAAACACAGCCAGGAGACAATCCTTTTCCTTTCTTAATTTAAAAAAATATATCACTAGAGCGCACAGTTCTTTTTTTTTTTTATTTCAGCATATTACGGGGGTACAGATGTTTAGGTTACGTATGTTGCCCTTGTCCCCCATCCCCCCCAAAGTCCGAGCTTCAAGAATGTCCATCCCCCAGATGGTGCGCATCACACTCTTTGTGTATGCGTATACCCATTCCCTCCTCCCCCCACCCCCTCCCCCCTGCCCGACATCCAATAAATGTTATTCTTATATGGAGTGCACAGTTTTGAAAAGGGCACCATGACGCGTCTCAGGAAGAGATTTCCTTCATCCTCCAGGGTAAATCAGCCAGGTTATTCAAAGGATGGGTAGATTGCACCATCCCCAAACATTCTCCAAAGATCTGAGTTAACAACCCACCATCACACCCCCTTGCTAGAATACTAGGATGTCAAAGATGAAGAGTACTCAAGCGATTATCTCACCCAGCGGACACAAACTAAGGCCATCATAGGGGACAGACAGCTGAAGTCAAGAGTGATTCAAGGTGGTGGGGTACTATTGTGACTCAGAGCATTCCTACCCCAACCAGGGAATACAGTTCCAAAAGTTTAAGACACAGATCTGTCTGTTTCCAAATCTCACACTTTTTCCATTAAGTCAAGTGTATTAATTTCTTCTGTAATAAATTATCACAAATTTGGTGGCTTAAAGCACTAGTCATTTATTTTCTCGTAGTTCTGGAGGTTAGAAGTTCAAAATCAAGGTGTCAGCAGGGCCATGGCTCCTCTTAAAGTTCCAAGGGAGAATTCTGCCCTGCCTCTTCCTGCATCTGGTAGCTCCGGGCTTTCCTGGGTTGTGGCAGTCTGACTCCCATCTCTGCCTCCGTCTTCATGTCGTCTTGTCCTCTGTGTCTGTCTCTTCTTCTGTCTCTTATGAGAATGGTTGTCATTGGATTTACGGTCCACCCAGATAATCTAGGACGACCACATCTTGATATCATTAACTCAATTATATTTGCAAAGACCGTTTTTAAAATAAGGTCACGTTGACAGATTCTGGGCATTAGGAGGTGGACATATCTTTTGGGCCATCACTCAGCCCACTATACCGGGCTAGAGTGGAGTGAAAAGAGAATAAACTAGCCACACCAGGACCTGCAGCGGGGTCTCGGGCATGTGATTTTCCTTTGTCCAATTTCTGAGAGCAGTTTGCATCCATGCCTGTAGCACAGTTAGTGGAGGTGTGCCCTATGGCTTCCACATGTCACCAGGGGTAGGCACGTGCTGACCCAGGATCCAGGCTGCCTTGAATGGCTACAGGCTGGACTCACATGCTTTGATTCTGGCAGCCCTCATCACTTTATCTTCTTATGGAGCAGAACTTCTTTCAATTTTTTAGTCCCCTCCCCAAACCCTGGTGCCACCAGGACTGTGTCTTCCTCATTCCTGAAGCGCTTATCATTCTTCTCTTGCAGTTCCTTAGTAATTGTCTCCCACAGGATTCTCTAGCTCAGTGGTTCTTAAATTTTGGAGTTCATCAGAATAGCCTGGAGAACTTGTTCAAGTACAAATTGGGCTCCGCCCCGGGAGTTTCTGACTCAGTAGGTTGGGGGTGGGGTGAAGAGTTTACATTTTTATCCCAGGTGACCCCAGACCAGGGGCCACAGTGAGAACCACTGCTCCAGATCAGCCCTTCTTCTCGGTCTTCTCATGGTGTTCGCTTCCACTGGTGTCCCCTTACTGCTTCCGCCTCCCGTCCCCTTCCTCTGTGCCCTCTGGCCACTTGCTCAATCCCTTCTACCTGTTGGCATTATCTCCACACAGCTGGAGCCACAACTGATTTAGTTTCCCTCCTACACCCTCAGATTGCTACCTGACCGTTTCATACGTCTGATGTCTATCAAAAACCTTTCCTCCACTCCTCCACCCTCTGACTTCTCTAACTCCAAGCTGAGGAAACCCAAGGAACTAGGGCTTACTTGGAAGCACTCAGAAAACAGGAAAATCTGGTCCCAAGCAGGGGAAATGGCAGCCGTGGTGACAAGCCTGTCTTCAGATACTCTCCATGGATTCACAAAGTGGGTAGGCGGGGACTGGTTCCAGCCTGGCCGGGGACAATTACAGAGAAAACATCCAACCCCACCTCCACCCAACCGTCCACCCTTGCTGCTGTGTCCTCACCAGACCCACGTGCCCCAGAGCACAGCAACTGCTCTCCAGGGTCAGCCCTCGGATGCCAGCAGACTGTCTTCCCAGGACATTGAGCAACACTCGGTGAAGTATTTCCAGCATTCATGTACTCCCCAACAGCCTGCGAGACATTCTCTCCAAGGAATTTCAGCACACATAACCAGAGCTTTGTTTCCCTGTGAATGAGGGTTTGTCCGCATGCCAGTGTTTCGCCATACAGGAGATTAGCAAACACGAGCCACAGCCTCTTAGCAGATGCGTTTCACTCGTAATGATCTTTCTTCATACTATGCACAAATGTCAAACCACTCCAGGAAAAAAAAAAAAAAAAAGATGGGAGGGGATGTTAGTCCCATTTGAAGAGCTAATTAATCTAGACAATCTGCTGTTACAAACCTTTTTAATATCAAGTACCCACTGTCTGTTTTGCTAAAGATGGTCTCAGCTGAGCATGGCTGTATACTGGCGTCAGAGTTCTGCTAACAGTATGTTGACACCCAAAGCTTCTCACGATTTCCCTTATGCTCTCAAACATGGAATTTTTTTTTTTTTAAATAAGAGGTCAAGTGCTAATGGTGATGGTTCCCATATGACTCTTATGTCCCAAGTGAACAGTTGACTTTTCCACAAATGGCTCAGGGACGAAGTGGAAGGGAAGGTCTAACTTGGTACCGAGCTACTTGGACACAAGGGGTGGCTGAGGTTGGGTTGGCAGGTCTCTTGCTAAGATGGGATTATCTCGTATCTCAGTTCCTTGCTCTGTGGTCTGAGAAAGTTTTATTAAGAGATCTATGTTAGTTTTCTAGGGCTGTCATGATAAAGAACCACAGACTGAGTGGCTTAAACAACAGAAATGTATTTCCTCGTAGTTCTGGAAGCTGGAAATCTGAGATCAAGGCATAGGCAGGGGTGGTTTTGTCAGAGGCCAATCTCCTTGGCTTGACGATGGCCGCCTTCTCCCTGTGTCTTCCCTCTGTGCAAGTGTCTGTATCGTAATTTCCTCGCCTTCTGAGGATGAGAGTCCTATTGAATTAGGGCCCACCCACATGATCTCATTTAACCTTAGTCACTTTTTAAAAACCCTACCTCCCAATACAATCACATTCTGGGCTACTGGGGCTTAGGACTTCAACATATGAACTTTGAGGGGCCGCAGTTCAGTCCCTAACACTATTACCATTCACTTAAACCATGTGTCACATTTCACCGATTCTAAGATGTATGTTATTCCACATTTTAACACCTGTGAAATTAGGCTACATCTAACAATCTGTGATGTTCAGAGTTTAATTGGCAGGCATTTTTCTTTATTAGTGGTACATAAAGTAATAGTGCACCTTACAACGGATGACGTCTTGGATTTAATAACCTATAAATCCTTGCAATATCCCATTTTACAAAGTAGAAAACTGAGGGACACAGATTAAGCAACTTGCCCAAGGAAACTCAGCCTACCCAGTCTGACCTCCAGGCCCACCCAGTTTAACATGGTGCTGGACTTTCTCTCAGTGTTGCTGTGAGCTAAATGAATCAGCACCTAGGAGGCGCTTAGAACAGCTCCTGGGACAGAGGATGCGAGCAATAAATGTTAGCAATTATTATTCCTTATGTGGGTGATTCAGTCTAACAAAATATAGTAAAAGTTTACCTGTTTGTTTTTTCAACCTGAATGTGTGTTTTCCAGTCATATACAAGCTTCGATGAGCTTTGAAGGATAAAAACAGTGACTAAGGAAGATCCCTGTTTTTGAAGGACTTTGTGTGAAGCAGGGGAAGACAGGTAGCTGGTAAGGACATGCCAAGGTGGTATGTGACAAATACCACCAGGGTAGTATAAGGGAGGCATTGTAGGAGCAAAGAGGATGGATGTTGCTTCTGGCTGGGTGACCAGGAGGGTGGCGTCTAGAGGTAGAGGCATCTGAGCTGGACTTAAATGATTGGTGAGATTTCAAAAAGTTAAGAATGGCCAAGAAGGTAGTTGGAGCCGTACAACAACATGGACAAAGGCCCGGAAGTGATGATGTCCTGTGGGACGTGCTAGTTCAGTTTGACAAAAGCCATATGCAGGGTAGGAATGGCAGATGGAATTGGTAAGGCAGCGACATGGACTGAATGCAGTGGCCCCTTGAAATATATAAGTTGAAGCCCTAATGTGACAATACTGGGAGTTGGACCTTTACGAATTTGATTAGGGTTAGAAGAGATCCTATAGGGCCCTACAGTGGGATTAGAGTCCTCACAAGAAGAGGAAGAGACCAGAGCTCTCACTCTCTCTGCCATTGGAGCGCAAGGTAAGAAGGCAGCTGTCTGCAAGCCAGGAAGCAGAAGGAGGGTGGCTCGAAACCCAGCTACAGGAAACAGAGAGGGAGGAACGCCACACAAGCGAGAGACACCGTGAGGGAACAAGCTACCCCCAGGGGAACTGGCTAGGCAAAGGCAGAAAAGAAAGAGTTAAGAACGTTTCAGAGTTTTAGAGTCTGGTTGCTCAGGAAGAGGAAGGGGGATGTCAGGGAGGGAAGCTGTGTGTGGAGGACTAGATGAGGAATTTCATTTCAGATTTCCCGGGTTTAGGAGGGTTGGGGCCAGCCAGTTAGGCTGCGAATGTGGGGATGTGGGGACAGTCGGAGCTGCCGCAGACAGACTCCAGAGCCATCTGGAGTCCCCTCCTTGAAGGAAGGGTAGTCCACAGCCTAGACAATGGTCCTCAAACTCTACATATAAGCACAGATTTCCATGTCATCCATTCCAAATCAGAACACACAGCTCAGATCTCTATATCTTTAACACAGTCTCCAAGGTGTTCTTTCGCAGATAGTCTGAAGACTGCAATTCGAGGAACTTTGACTTATGGGCATGGACGTCAGAGAGTAGACAGTGTGTGTGCCAAGTTGCCACACAGCGGGTGTCGTCTCCTACCTCCCACTGTCTTTGCTAGGCATATTGTATGTGCTTCAGCTGCTGTGCCGACCGTCAGATCTCGATAGTGGTGCTACCTCCTTGTCCCCTTGGCTGTCCTGTCCCCACAGGCCCCTGCGGTCTGGGTGTGCCCAGCACTCTACTTCTCATCCACAGTGTTTTGTGCCAGGAGTATCGGTTGGCTTCTACAAATGACTCCCTTCCCCTCTTCCATCCCCAGATCCTTTTCCCCCACCCCCAAAGACTGATTCTGTGTGTTCTGGATGTTATCCAGAGGGTCATTGTGACCTAAGCTAAAGAATCCTGTGGGTTCATCTAGCCGGGTCACCTGTTTGAGTGAATCACCACAGCCATCAGTCACCAAAGCCAAACAGAAAAGGGTGGCTGAGAAACAGCTGCGAGCAAATGGAGGCAAATCGTTTCTCTGAAGTTCTCCGGGGCGTCTGTGTTCAGGCCACCAGCACAGGTGCAGTTACTGGCTACAGCCACAGCAGGGACCATACACAATGTGCGTGCGTGAAGGAGCAGGCCAGCTCCGCTCTGTCGCTTCTTCACCTGCGCACAAGATTCATCCAGATGCGTGGTCTACTTGTCAGACTCTATCATAACATCCATGCAGTCTATTCCAGAAAGGGACTGGGAGGAGATGGCAGCCGTCATTACTCCCCCAGGCTACTGGCAGAGCCATAAACCCATATTAAATGCCCAGCACCCTGCTCGGCATACAGTGATAATCTCATAAATGCCTGGGAGTATGATAAGGCCTAAGAACAACGTATTGTTTCTTACTTTCAATGAACACAAGGTAAGGCAGCTAAGCTCTCCCTTTATCACTGAACCTGAGGTTGAATTCATTCAACATCATATAAAGCTGTGGTCCCCAACTTCCAGGCTGTGGCTCGGTACCGGTCCGTGGCCTGTTAGGAACCTGGCTGTGCATCACTGCCTGAGCTCAGCACCCCTCTTCCCCCCATTTCTGTGGGAAAATAGTCTTCCATGAAACTTAGGAACTCAGCCACACAGCAGGTGAGCGGCGGGCAAGCGAGTGAAGCTTCATCTGTATTTACATCTGTGCCCATCGCTCGCATCACCACCTAAGCTCCACCACCACCCACCTCCCCCATGGAAAAATCGTCGTCCATGAAACCAGTCCCTGGTGCAAAAAAGGTTGGGGATCACTGGTCTAAAGGAATCACAGACGCTCCCCTACTTGCAAACATCAACATCCATACTCTCGTGGACAAAGCGTTAGACCTCGCAACTTCATGTCACTCTGTGTGCTACCAATGGATGACATCGGTGGCTGTGTAAGGTTATTTCATTTTCTGCCATAAGCTCAGGCCCCCGTGACTTAACTCACTCATTTCATTCATGCAGCAAAGATACACTGAGCACACACTACAAGCCAGGCACTTGGGATACATCAATAAACAACCCAAACAAAATCGGAGGGTTATAATCTACCTAGACAGGGGTGAGGGTGGGAGTAGGGAGACAGATAGTGAACAATTGACATGATAAGCAACGACATTGGGATGTATGTTGAAAGAAGGAAAGGGCTCTGGAAACGAAACAGAGCAAGTAAGGAGCATGGGGTGAGCGGGGTGATAGTGTGCCACTTTGATCGCGTGTCCAGATAGGCCTCACGGGACACGACATTGAGTAAACACTGAAGGTTTTTTGGTCTGAGCAAGTGGACAGATGGGGCCGCTGCCAACTGAGATCGGGGACCCTGGAGCAAAGCTGGCCTGGAGAGATGGTCAAGTTTGGAACACACTCCACCAAGTTCAAGTGGAAGTGTCAGGAAGGCAGTTGGTTTTTTGAGTTTGGAGTCTTGGAGCAGGGTGTGGGATAGACTTGGGAATCTGGGAGCCTTCGGCACACAGGTGATATTTAAAGCTTTGGTATTTGATGAGATTGCCAAGGGAAGGGTGTGCGTAGAGAAGGAAAGAGAAACAGGAAGTGAGCAGGAGCATCCAGCGATGTAGGAGGAAAGGTAGGAGCAAGTGTCCTGGAAGCCGCCCAAGGAGGTCGTTTCCCGGGGGGCAGTGACCAACTGTCAAATGCTGTTGATAAGTCAACTCGGATGAGCAGTGGCATCGGCCACTGTCACACTCAATAACGAGGACTTACTATGAGCTCTGGTGATGAGTGAGGGCATGAAGGCCTATTTAGAGAGAGTTAAAGAGAGAACAGGAGGGGAGAGATCGGATACAGTAAGTTTAAACACTTCCTTCCAGGGATTTTCTCTCAAGGGGAGCAAAAAACAGGGCAACAGCTGGTGAGGGGAGTAGGGTTAAAAGTTGTGTGAATATTTTTTGTTTTTTTAAGAGGCAAAAATGGTGATGTGGAAGAGAGAGGTGAGACGTTCTAGGACCATGACTTTGAGAAAGCAAAGGGGTGATAAGATCTAGACGAGAAACTACGAGATTGGCTTTAGATGGTGGCACAGAGTCCACGTGTGATGGGGGGAAGGCAGGGGATGTGGGTGCACACGCGAGTGGGAGGCGACGGGGCCGCGCAGTCTGCAGACATTCTCTTCTGTCTGCTTAAGTTTTCTCAGGAAGAAAGAAGCAAGGATTTCAGCTGAGAGGAGAGAGATGAGAGAGGAGGGGTTGAGAAGAAGAGAAACCGAGAACTAAGGGTTTAGGATTGTGGGAGGGTGGTGCTGCAGTCTGTCTCCCTGATGGTATCAAAGGCCTAAATGAGGATTGTAGTCGTGACTTTAAAGGGAGCCCAGGAGCGAGGCGAAGGGCTCTTCTCCAGCCTTGTCCAGCTGCACAGGCACAGAGAGAGGGGGGCGGGGAGCAGGTGTAACCAGGGCTGTGGTTTTGGCCAAGGGAGCTGAGGGTTTCTGCAAAGGACTGACCATGCCAAGTAGCCATGAGGTGTTAGCAGAACAGTGAACAAATGGCAGGACAAAGTGCCTGGGAGCTTCCAGTGAGCGAGTGAACTCGGGTCGGGCTCCTAGAGAGGCCAAGTTGGAGAGAGGGTAGGTGATGGTCTGAGACGCAAGGCATAAGCTTGAAGCATTGCAAAGCCCCCTTTCCTACTTTTTAGAATGCCAAGCCTGTGTGTGTGTGTGTGTGTGTGTGTGTGTCTGTGTGTGTGTGTGTGTGTGTGTGTGTGTTTGTATGTGTATGCCGTACTACAGGCTGCAAACTCCTTGAGCACGGATAGTTTGTTTTGTTATTCCTTTTGTTTCAATGACAGGCCCCCCTCATTGTTTACTTAAGAAAATCCTGTTCCTCTCTTAAATGTCACTGCCTCTGTCACACCTGCCTAGACACTCTGAGTCAAGGTAGCCACCGCCTATCTCTGTCCCCGTAGCCCTCTGGTTTACGTATCTCATAAGGCACTGATTATGCATTAACTGTAGTGTGATTTCTTTAGCTACAAATCTATTCTCTTTCCCTAAAAGGCTGAGACTTCCGTATTATTCGTCTTTCTGTCTCTAGCTCCTTGCCTAGTGTCTGGAACATATTAGGACAAAAACAAAAACAAAAACAAAAAAATGCTCGTTGACTTGACCTGAAGAGATTTCACAGGCAGAAGCCCCAGGAAATAAAGTAAGAACTACGCAGTGGGGCTTTAAGATGCCGGAAGAGCCTTCCTACCCCCCCAAGTTTTTTCTTAACCTCTGACCAGGGCAGGAAATTATGCCTGGAAGCCTCTGTCTCTAGTCTTGAGGCTTTGACTGTATCACGGTGCATCTCTCCAGCCAACGCTGCCCCATCCCAGGAAACGTGGAGGGTCATGAATTTGAGCACCCAAGGGTTTGCGGCAACACGCACTGTGCCGATGACACACTTGATTCAGGGCGTCAGCGCCAATACCGTGGTTCCCCAGAAGCAGCCCCGACCACAGTCAGGAAGGGGCAGTGGAGTGTAGACAGCTCAACCAGGGAAAATGTTCAGAGGAAAAGGGCTGCAGAGGAGATAAGAGAGAAGAGAACCCTTAACTGTATAATGAATTTCCACCTCATTTTACACTGTCACTATCACCCTCCCACAAGCTCTATTGTTTAAGTCCGTTGCCCTATAATTCATAAAATCAAAACACTTCTCACCTTGCATTGCATTTAACACACATGTAGAGGAGCAACTTAACACTCTTTAATGCCAACTCTCCTTACACAATCTAGGGATAAAAATCAGAAACCGATCTCGCCTTTGACAGAGTTACGCTGATTGCTCTCGGCAGGAAGAGCGTGGGCTGAGTCCTAGGCTGGCGCTAAAGTGAAGCCAACCTAGGACTAGGGATGGGGCAAAATGAAATACCCTGCTGTTCGCTTTGAGGTGAATGCCCCGGGTGCTTCACGGAGGCTGATGCACCATTCAAATGGTGACAACAGGGCTATTCAGGTGCTTCACGGAGGCTGATGCACCATTCAAATGGTGACAACAGGGCTATTCAAAAGGTAACAACTTCTCCTTGAATAGGTTAACTCCATTGTCCACCGTGGACTGACAACCTGACCTTAGGCGAGGTGCTGGGGTTTTCCTTAATACCTTTGTCTGCTCTAAAGTTTGAGCATTACAAATAAAACACTGAAATGGGTACTTTGCTTTTCCAATTTTTACGTATTTTCCAGTAAAAGTCCACTTTAATTGAATACCTTTCAATTCGTTTTACCAAAAAAAAAAAAAAAAGAGAGAGAGAGAGAGAGAGAAATTCTCAAGTATTTGATAGAATATTTTCTCTCCTTTTTTCCTCTTCCTCCTCGCCAAGTGCCCAACTCCAGCCATTCCCCAATTCTCATGGCAAATTTAATTGGTTCGACAGAGAGAGCAAAGAGATGATTGCAGGTGTTAGGGATAAGACAGGCACGGTGATTTGGTCAGCTCTTTTCGAATATTATTTATCCGGGGCCTGCAATGTGTCGAGCATACTATTAGGTGTTGAGGGAGCTGCAAAACATGCAAGTGCTACGGCACCTTCCTTCAAAAAAACCACATACCACACATAAGTGTACATATAAGAATAACATCTATAGGATGTCGGGTAGGGAGGGAGGGGGAAGGGGGAGGGGCGAGGGGGAGGAGGGGACGGATATATGCATACACAAAGGGTGCAATGCGCACCCTCCGAGAGATGGACACGCTTGGGACTGGGACTTGGGGGGAAGGGGGGGCAAGGGCATCATACGTAACCTAAACACCTGTACCCCTATAAACAACAAACAATAAAATAAAAATAAAAATAAAAATAAAAATAAAAAAACCACATACCCTTTGGCGATTTGGGGTTCCCATACAGAAAACGATTGCAACATCTGACAAGTTTCAGCAGCCCTTTCCACTGGCCTGGTCAGTGGACTCAGAAAGCTTCAGGAAAAAGGACCCAGCATTTGGTGTTTTCACCATTGAACCAATTAGAACCCTGGGGTGGTTAATTTTGTATACTCATGGAATTACCACACTTCACCCTCTTAACACTGCACAGTACCTACTCTTCCTTAAATACCCCGCACCTCATTCTATCAGGTGACCTCCTGGGCACTGCTCCTTCAGTTCACTAAGTCAGTGATCACTGCTCTAGGTAGGATGCCACTATCCTGCTCTTTTGCCCAGAGTCATTCACAGCTGCAGCGTAGGCCTCCTCCACATGTGCTCCTCGGTTTACAACTCTTCCGGCCTCTGTGTCTTTCAGGTTGTGTCCTTGAGTCTGTGCCCTCTACACTGTGTCTCCCAAGCCTGTGTCCTCTAGGCTGTGTCCTTGCACTTGTGTCCTCTAGACTGTTCCCAGGCCTGTGTCCACTATACTGTGTCCTCTAGGCTTCTGTTTCTCTTTATACGAAACCTCGCCCATCTTGCTTTCTCTCTCTACACAGTTTCTACCACCTGATTATAAACCGCAACTTTGCTTCCCTGAAAACATCCTTGGTCATAGTAGGCTAGAAAGCAGACTTAAGAAAGATGATTTCAGCTTGAAACGTACTGATTTTGGGGTGCCTGTGAAGTATTAATCTGGAGATGTCTCATGTGCAGTTGGATCTGTGGATCTGAAATTCATGAATCGAGTCAGTGCCAAAGGCGTATGGTTTGAGAGTTATTGACATGTAGGAAGAGTTTTTAAAAAATGCACAACCACAACTTTAAAGTGGATAGAGAGTGCAAGAAAAAAAAAAAGTCTGAGAGTGGCAGTCCTTGAAGAATTTATTAATATTTAAGAGGTGGGTAGTTAGAACAGAAACCAGAAGGACCAAGAGAAACAAGAGAAAAATGAGATGGACGTGAAGTCACGGAGCAATGAGAGGAGAGAGAAGGGAGCCACCCACACTGCCAGCCGCTATAGACACGGCAAATAAGGTAAGGCTGAAAGTGACCATTGACTTTGGCCACTACGTTATGGGTCTGAAATTCATGACCTAAGTCGTATCAGAGAAAAGAGGAATTAAGAAGCTAATTAGATAGATTAAGGAGTAAGCAAAAGGTGATACATTGGTTACAGACCCTTCTATCAAAAAGCTTTAGCTGGAGAGAAGAATACAGCTGGTAGCTACAGACCAATGTAGGATCAAGAGAGTTTTCCCCAAATTTTATTAATAGCCTTCATTGTTGCTACTGCTTTAAGATGGGTTAAACCTGAGTATATGAACAATCTAGAAGCAAGAAGCTTATAGACATGGTAAGGGTGGGAATTCCAAAGGGCATAGTTGATGGAGCAAGAATCTGGAAGGCATGAGAATGAAGAATTTAAGTGGAATTTTTGAGTTTAAGTGGAGTTTTTAGCCTTAAACTTATTTCTCCAGGAGAAAAGCAGCCAAGGGTAATTTGATATGTGGGAGTGTGACCTGAGGGCACCAACGTCTTTCCTGAAGAAGGAGGAAAGGCCACATCTTCTGAGAGTGAGGAGGAAAGGGCTGAGCAGTGAGTCTGGGAAAAGTGGTCATGGCTTGAAAAGCACGAGTGGACGGGAGAAAGGGCTGATCAAGGACAAGAACAGAATTGCTGGTTCGTTGTTCAAGGCTCAGCTGAGACAATATGCCACCCAATCACGCACCTATGTGAATAGCTGCCTTGAGTTTCTGTAGCTATGCTCGGCAACTTCTACACTCTATATTTAGGAGTAGAGAAACAAGATTATAAAATTGATCTGTTTTGGGGGTTGCTTATTGGGTCGTTGGGCAGCATTTGCGCTCCCTATGATACGTGCTGAGTAAGCATGTGATTGGATCTGTCTTCCCTGCCTGCGTGCTTCTGCCAACAATATCCTCTCTGGGCTTGCTTGGTGCCCTGTTCACCGTCTCTGTATCCCACACAATACTGCTTCTCTCAAAGGAACCTATTTTATAAGAAAAGAAGTAAGGCCATGTGCTCTTGCTCACAGAATTCATGGGTCTTACCATGTGCCCTTTATTCAGAAACAGACGGCCTCATAGAATGAGAAATGGCCCTCTAAGGCCCGGTTCCAGTGAAAGCTGGGAGATCACACTTAGCAAGGTTGTGGCATGTGATAATATGCAAATCAGCAACAAATAAACGGTTATGTTTCTCCCATAGCCAGAATGCTTGGCCATGGGAACTAAGGGGTAAAATATCTCTCACTCTTCCATCTGATGATCTATTTGCAAAATATCTGTTTCCTGTTTCTGAGACTTTGAGCTCTGTGGCTTTAGAAGTCATAATTCTTTAGGGGACGCAATAACAGTCCTGTTGAACTAGAAATTGAGACTGCCATCCAGTTACTTTGGGCTCTTTATGCCATCAAAACAATAGCCAAAAAAAAGGGAGTTATTTTGTACACAATGTGATTAGTCTTGGTGATCACGGTGAAAAAGATTTTGTTACACAATGAAGGCAGAGAGAAATAGGTCCAGAATGTAGGGGATCCTGCAGGGAACCTCTTAAAAGGAACATATCTGTGGTGACAGTAAAGTCTATAGCAACCATGTACAGGCAAGACTGTCAAGGGCTAGACTCCGCAAGGATAACTGTTTAAAGTACCCCACTAAGTAAAGAACCTTGACCGAGTGAAGTATTGGCTGAGGGCAAAGGTATTAGCAGTTGAGAGAGGAAACTATAAATAGAACTATAACCTTGGCTGAGCATTTATAGAAATGAGGCCTGTAATAGCTTCCCACATATTCTCTCATTTTCCCTCTTTCTCTCTCTCCTCTGCCCATATCTATAACTGTGTTATTATACATATATATTCACATATAATGACTTTTAGCCCTCTCTCTTTTACTACTGTGGTTGTGATGGCTATTTTTCTAATTTATTCCATAGGTTAGGGGACAATAAAATTGGATTATAAATGGACGAGAGGAGGAATAACTATTACTTGGAGACGGATGCTCTGACCAATTAGAATTTTGGTGAGGGTAAGTATGTCTGCATGCTTAACTGTACATGAGCCAGTTATTATTAAGCCATATAAATTTGACATTTTTAGGTCAAAAGTCAAATATCAGCAATTTCATACACTCCAAACGAATACCTTAGGTTATGCAGTATGATGATTCATTTTATGTGTCAACCTGACTGGGATATATGGTGCCCAGACATTTGGCCAAACATTATTCTGGGTGTGTTTATGAGGGTGTTTCTGGATTAGACTAATATTTGAATCAGTAGACTGAGTAAAGCACATTGCCCTTCCTAGGGTGGGTAGGTCACCCAATCAGTTGAACCCCTGAATAGAATGAAAAGTCTGACAAGTAAGAGGGAATTCCTTCTGCCTGGTGGCCTTTGAGCCAGGACACTGGTTGTTTTTTTCCTGTCTTCAGACTAGAACTAAAGCATCGGCTCTTTCTTGGGCTCAAGACTGCAAGCACTTGGATCGGAAGTCAACCATTGGCTCTCCGAGGTCTCTCATTTGCCATCTTCAGCTCTTGTTTTTGAGATCTTGGGACTTGTCAGCCCTCATAATCCCATGAATAATGCTTTATAATAAATCTATACTATTGGTTCTGTTTCTCTGGAGAATCCTGGCTAATACAGGAAGGAACATCTGTTGTTGTTTGGAAATTTAAGTACAAGAAAAGCTGTGTATGAATGTTGAGTGCCAAAGTGGTGGGTTGTGGCGTTACTGGGGACTAGCTTGTTTAATACCCACTCCAACCCTTTCTAGTCCTGTGGGTGTTAGATTTCTCAGTCTACCTAGTGCTTAAGACTCTGTATATGATTTAGGCTCTACCTAAATTGCACTTGCATGAGTCTTCAGTTGTGAATTGACTTATGTGGAAGGAAAGGCAGAGTAGGGCATCCATTTTCCTGACGGGATCAGGGTAGAGAGGCATGGTTCTGGAGCCAGCAACTACAGCAACAGTGTTCTGATTTGGCTTCCTGATCTGGTGACTCCCAATCACAGCAAGGCAATGTGATTCTGGAAATGGCCATTGCCTATCACAATGAAGAAACAGCTCCCTTGGTGGCACAGTTCTGCAATGTGGTTTTAGGAGTTGTTCCTGGAAGTTCTGCCTAGACTAAAGCATACTCATCAGCCCTCTCAATGATTCTATGACTCTGATGCTAGGGCCATGGGGCTCAGTGCTTTCTAGACACATGAATCTGTACAAATTATCTGCAACAAGCCCTACACTGCGCTAGGTGTGGGGCACACAAATAAATCACATACAGTTCCTAACTTAGGAGCTTCCAGCCTAGTATTTTGCATTTAACACAACACCATATTGAACTTTTTTCATGATGCTTAATAAAAGTGCTCCATTTTCTCTGAAACACAGTGAAAAGAGCTCTAGATTAAGAATCTGACACCAAGGTGTAGATCGAGCTCTCTTCATCTCTTCATACCTTATTGATGATATGGACCTAATAATTCATTCACTAAGTTACTGTGAGAGGCAAATAAAATAGTGGAGGTAAAATCGTTCTGTAAATGTTTGCGTGGTCCACAAAGGGAAGGCATTCTGATGACTGCGGCCTGAATCTTTCTCTGAAGACTTCAGAGCCAGGGATCCCAGCAGGACTAGCTCATCCTAATGTCCTCCTGGGCCCGGTAGCTGGCCTGCCTTGGGATGGCAGGAACAGCGGAGGCCTCAATGTAACCTCTCACTTTGGCTCTAACATCTACTAGCTGTGTGACCTCAAGCAGGTGACTGCCCCTCTCTGAGCCTCCATTTCCTCATCATTAAAGTAGGGCACTAGTTCCCCTACAGGAGGCTATTGTGCAGATGAAGTGGAACAGTGTTTGTAAAGTGCCCAGTTCAGTGCCTGGTACATAGACATTGCTGAGAAGAATAGCGACTTGCCAACTTCTCCAACATCCCTCAACCTCCAGTGCTCTGCCATGGGGCTCTGTCCCGACCAACCTCCTAGATAAGCACCTGCTGTCCTGGGGCAACAAATAAAGAAAGTTTTCTAGGCTGTGTTGTATACTTTCAGTATAGCTTCTCTTTAGGACAGACTTACCGCCGCATGCAGAATCTTCCAGATTAGGCGAGTGGTCTAGAAGCTGTTCCATTTATCCAATTCATTCACCTCCTATTTGTGGATTATCCCCTGTGAGCTCCACACGGGGCACTCCTAGAGTGAGAAAGCCTTCAGGAAAGAAAAGGTCACTATTATTCTCTGGCAAGAGCTACGGAACAAGGAGAACACCCTGTGCATGATAAGCCTGTCAGAGGACAATTGTTTCCAGGGCCAAGTGGTAAAGAACAAAAGGGCATAGCAAGCCTCAACCAGGGGCATTTGCTGCCTCCTGGGCAGCGGAAGCATCTTGCCAGCACAGCCCTGACAGAAGCAGGAAGGCAGCTCTGCCCACTAGACCACGTCACAGTTCTCTGTGTGCCAGGATCATGGGGCATTGAATGGAATCCAGGCTGTCCACCTGGGTAACAGAAGGTGACAACACCAAAGGCAATGAACACTGTCCCCAGGGCCCTAGCATCCTCCCTGAAATTTGCATTTAAAAGGTTTGGAGATGAGCGAGTTGGGCTAGCTGTGGGCTATGGGAAATACTATGCAATTGTCTCTTGGGGGAGAGAAGAAAGCACTCTGCATAAAGGAAAGGCACTGCCAGCCCTTTGCTTTGGACTAGAAGTGAACGCGTGCACGGCAGCTGTTCATCCTGGGAGCACATCTTGCCACCACTGAGTAGGCCCTGCCCATTCTCTGTGGCTGACTTGCCAGCCCTCCAAGCCACCAGCAAACCCTATGTGATGACAGACAGACACCCACCCGAGGGCACAGCCAGGCTTCACAGCTGACTCCTTGGCTGGCAAGGACCTCGGGGAGACGTTTAGACAACCTACAAAGTTCAGTGACTTAACTGGAAAAGACACCATGACACTGGAGCATCCTACAAAAAACAACACAAAAAAGGATTAAAATCAAAAGACATTCGAGGTGTCTGTCCTTCAAAATTTCTGTGAAGTTCAGACCCATTATCTCTTATGTTAGCAGTAATGGCTTTAATAACCCAAGTGCGAATATGCTAAATATGGCTAAAATGAATGACCCATGGTCACAGCTGTCACCTTCACTTTAGTTCTGTTTAGTCAGTCACAGACCAGTTAGAACTCTTTCTTAGACACATTGGGACCATGAAGTCATTGGGTGTTTTCTCAGCACCATTCTGGATCAATCCCTTTTCTGCAGAATTCCCCATGATCATTAACAGTGCAGGAAGGAAATTAAAAAATGACCTTGACCGTGAGGGATGGGGTTAGGGTGAGAATGGCAGAATAGGATATCTGTGAGTACAGACGAAGCCCTAATAAATAGTAAATTGTTCTCTTCTCCCCTTTTTCTTTGGGTATCAACCAACAGTAGCACAAACACCAGCAGGCAGTGGAGTTCCAGACACCCAGCGCTGTGTTAAACAATCCACATTGAACAGGAAGCACCCACATACCTTTGCAGGCTCTACCTCACTACCTGATGAGTTGATGTTACACAGTGGGGTAGTTCGCATTATTTAGAAGCATAATCAGCTGGTGAGTGTGAATGAGATCAGAAACTCATCATCCCTCTTGTCTATGTAAAATCCTCCCCACCACATATTTCTTGGAACCCTCTGGCATGTCTTCCGTGTCTGTGAACAATTCTAGGCTTGTTGTTCCCCCACAGGGCTCTGCTGGGCATCTGACTGATCTCTCCCGGGGAGAGGCTGCCCCGTCCAGGGCCTGTCTTCTTGTGTCCCCAAACCTTCCTGGTGCTGCCCAGGAGAGGTGTGTTCCTCCAGCCCTCACTGTCCTAGAGCCAGGCTGGTTCCCTGCAGACATGCAGAGATGGGGAGGACACTTCCCCTTTTGGAAGGGGTCATGCTGGACACTCGTCCATTGCCAGCATCTCTTTCCTCTGTCTCCCAGGTGTCTTAGCACCTCAAACTTCCTGCTCAGGGATCCCCTTCTGGGTCCTCCTCCCACGCAAAGCAACTCGCCTGGGGACCCCGCATGCCACTTGCCCATTTTCAGACTAAGCTCAGCCAGGAACGCTGTGCTCTAAGAAACCCAAAATGCGCACAAGGACCCATGATGCAGATGTTTAAGGAAGACTTATGGAGGAGGCGGGACTTGAACAGGATTTTAAAGCAAAAGAGCCAAATAGGTAGAAAACAGGGTGGAAAGATGCTGCAAGAACTCAAGGATCTGTCCTATCTTGTCTCATCCTTGAGAAGAAAAAGGAAGAGGGGACAATTGGGCCAACAGTTCCCAGGAGCTCAGCCCTGGGTGGGCTCTTTCCATAGGTGTTGTTTCATTTAATCCTCAAAACAACCTTATTAATTCCTATTATCGGTATTTTGCAGATGGGAAAACCAATGCCTTGACAGACGAAGTCGTAGCCTTTCTTCACACCATGGATCATACTCTGGGACATACATTCCAGAGAAGTCCTTCTTGACTGAAGAGCTGGTAGCAGGAGGTGGAGGGTGACTGGAGACTGAAGCAAGGAGGTACTTTGCTTCCCAGCTTCTTGCACGCTAGACCCTTCGGTCCACACCACAGATTTCCTTTGGGTGTTGCCATGTCTGCAAGATGATCATTATTTTGCAGGCCAACCAAGGTACGAGGTGCCAAAATCCTAAAGAGGGGGTATTTGATTGAAAATATTGGACAACCTCTTTTTCTATGAGCAGAAGATCCTTTGAAGAAAACAAAGCTATTAATAGCTCTGTTTCTAAATATAACATTTTTTATACCTCCCCTGGTTCACAGCAGAAGAGACCCATTCTATGGCTTTCTTTGAATTGGCATATCTAAATTCAGACTACAAGGATTATCATTTAAAGTCCTAAACCATGGATAGGAATGAAACTCAGCAACGCAGGGGACGGGGAAGCAACTTTCTGGCCTCCTTGTTATCGATGCGCTTAGACAACAATGCACTTACTGACCCACATTGTTCCAGGTGCTGAGCTAGGGATGGAAGCAAGACACAAAGATAAATACGTCAGGGTCTCTACCTTCAAGTGAATCCCTCTCAATCTCTCTCTTTCCTCACCACAGCTTTGTTCTGTCCTCGATAAGAAAAAAAAAAAAAAAAAAAGGCCTGATACAGTGACATCATCAGTGTATCATCCCGTGTTGGAAATATTCCATTTATACCCTCAACATTTTTCAAACTCACTCACACTTCCAGTTTTTAAAAACTGGTATACTAATAGGTTAAAAAAAAAAATGCCAGTGATGAAACAAGGAAATACTCAGTTGGGCTTTGCAAATGCCAAACACGGTTTTCTCTGTATACAAATGAACCCGGAAGCTTGGGTTGGAACAAAGATGACCCTGTAATCCAATCCCCTCTGTGCAAATAAGAATGTGTGAGTGGGGTAATGTGCTCCTTGGCCGAAACTCTTGTCCAGGGGAGTTGGGTCATGGCTCAGCCTTTGACCATAGTTTTGTTGGAGGTCAGAGGCATCTCTAGAACCGGGGAGCAGAATAGGCAACTAATGGAGGATCAGAATCAAGGCTGTTTTTTTGTATGGGAGAAAGTAAAGCGCATCAGATCACAGCTCAAATAGCACTGATCAGAAGATTTAAATTTGAGTCACAACTCCGCAACTCACAGGCCATGAGTTCCCAGGCAACTCACATAAGCTCTTGGAGCCTCAGTTTTCCTGTCTGTAAATGGGGGGAGGGGCTAGCAATGCCAGCTTTCATGATCTCAAAGTAGTATTGTAAGATTCCGAAGATAGAATATATTTGAAACTGTGCTGTGAGCTGTCTAATGCATCACAAAGTAAGAGGTTTCCATCATTATTGGTAAGTCTCCAGAATGGTATATTTAGAAAATTCAAGTAGTCCAATTGTGATTCCGTTTGTCTCTTACCATTTCCCTCCTGCAGAAATAAAAAGTAGCCACCTGCTAAGTAGAAGGCCAGCCCCACAAAGAGATGGGCATTTATGTGAATTCTGTTAAGAGCCTAACCATCCTACTTCCCTGTCTAGGGTCAACCAAAGAATGTCATGCAAATGCTGGTTATTATCAGGTGTGTTGCTAAAACAGCAACCTGGACTTGATTTTCATTCTTACCAAAAATCTGCCTTATTTTTTTTTTTTTGCACTAGAGGCAGAGGAGCCTGCAGGAGGGAGGCCCCTTTAGGCCAGGGCAGGAAGGCCAAGCTTCACTGATGTCACTTACAGGAAGCTGCCGCAAAGCCTCTACTGCCCACATGCCTTGTCCTGGGCTCACTGTGAGAACAGGTCCATTTGGTCTCACACAGGACTTTCAGCCACTACACCCTTCCTATTGAATGGTTAATAATTCACCATTGGCTCCAAAAAAGCAGACAGGAGCTCAATGTATAATATTCTCATCATAACACCATACCAATGATTTTCTGTTGTCCAAAGAAACAGCCCTAATCCCTTAGCTAGGCATGCAGGCTGTCTCATAATGTGCCTCCAACCTGGCCTTTCAGCCCATATCCAATTCTATCTATCTACTAATCTCTCTCTCTCCATACCTACCTACCTAACTTCCTTCCTATCTACCCAGATATGTAAATAATCATATGAGAGGGAATTATTCCAAGCTCCATAGGGACAACTGATGCAAATTGTACCTGAAACAGTATATTGATTTATGCCTTTATTGACTCTAACAGCCACATGAACTTATTCACTTATAAAACACAGTTGCTCAGATATTACACACACATTCTCAGTGTGGGCAGAGAAAGCTCTTGGCAGCTTTCTCTTCTTCTAGAGTCGCTATTTCTTGTTACAAAATGTTGGATTTTGAGATGCCGTTTTAGATCACTGTGGCTTGCAAAGATCTCCGCTCACCTTGAAATCCTCAAATACTCATCTGTTGTTCATAATTTTGTGTTCTCTGTCCACAGGCTGGATGTCCTCTATCTGTCTTTGTTTTGGTTCCTGGTGAGTGCAAGCCCACATTCAAATGGTCAGGAAGCTACAGGATACCCCCCAGAGGAGACCAGCTTGCGTGGATGCTCCTATCACAGCCACATTCTGCTTTTGCGTCCACTGCAACCACCTTTGTTCATTCATATTCTGATACTTTCAGTCTCAGATACACACTCAAGTGCCTACTGGCCAAAATTTGCCTTCGTTGGTCACTACTGCAATTTGCACTCGTCTGGAAGCTTAGATCTAAACACTGGCATCTTCTGCTCTAGTTAGACAGTTCCTTGCAGATGTCCCAGAGAGCCTTGGGCCCCCTTGACTCTGTCTTTGGTCCATTTGTAACTTCCACGTATGTTGCTGCTTTTCGTCACCTTTCTTATCAGAATCGTATGCTCCTTCAAAATCCAACTTAAACCCCTCTTCCTCTGAGAAGCTTTCCCTGTCCACTCATAGCCAGATCTGGTGCAGTATAAGCAAATACAGCACTCGTATGCCCTGTCCTGGTCTGGTGCTTAGCATACTCCTACCTATTTTTTCCTATTCTTTCTCCAATAAGATTCTTCTCCTGGAAGGCAAGGACTGTCAGTCTCTGCCTGGCGCTTTGCTCCTCACTGCTCCTTTCTGGTGAATGACACAGTCGTCCCACAAGGCTGAGAAGCACTACATAGAGGCCACTTTCTGAGCATGACTTCTCTCATTCCTGCTTTTGTGTGGAGCATTATTTCAGGAGTCCCAGAAGAGCCTTGATCATGGAAACTGTTGACTATAGAAGGCTCTTTGGAAAAAGTAAAACAACCCCTTTTGGCCAAGTGGGGATGCTAAAGTCTAGAGAAAGGTGACAGGTTCGTGTTCATACAGCTCGCTCAACAACAGCGCTGAAACTGGAATAAAATGAAAAGCCACAACAACCCAGAACACGCAGTACAAAGCTAATTTCCTCACTGAAGAGTTTGGAGATTTGAAGATTCAAACCAATGTCCTTAATGTTGACTAGCACTGTCATCACCATTTACTGAGTCAAGGCTCTCCAGAGTCAAGGTAATGAGGGGAGAAACATCGATCAAGGAAATGCACCCCATCCAACAAGAGGAACAGAGCTATCACTGTACAGAGGCCGTCTGGAGACCAGCTGAGGCAGATGACCCTAGAGGTGCAGTGTGGTCAACAGGGAGCAGAACTGAGTTGCCATCTGGGATCTGTCCCAAACCAGCTGTGCCATCTTGGACTGGTCCTTCAGCCACTCTGAACTCTGGCTTTCTCATCTGGAAAATAACTCTGACTGCTCCTTTTAGCTTGTGCATTCTGAGACTGTTTCTCATTGAGTATATGGATGCTGGGACCTTAAATCTTTTATTCTCTGGCAAAAATTAGATGTCTAACAGAGCCCACCTCACACCTGCGTGGAGCTGATGTTTAAATGAAAGCCCCTCCATCCTAAGACTAAATAAATGACTCCTGGATGTGAGGAAGGAGGCATTCACTCGTGCCTTCTTTGACTTTCTACACTTGGTCTTGATTGGATCTGCCCTTCCCTCGCCTTGGTTCTTATGCTTTTTGGGGGGCACAAGGGGGATGCTCAAGTGTAAAGTATTGTGTTAATTTCTCCGTTCACACCACATTGCCATCACCAGGCCCTGAGGAAACCCCTCTCCTCTTTATATATCGATTTGTTGTCTTTCAGCCCTACTTCCCACCCCTGCTCCCCACCCCCAAGAGCAACCATCTAGTGGGCTTAATATGTCATTTTGCTTGAGTTGCTCTTGTTAGGTGTGGATTTTTGTGTGTATGTATTTTTAAACTTCCGTAAATGGCACTGGCTTGTGTATTTATCTTTTTCCGGGTGACACTGGCAAGAGACTCCCTACCTCCAAGCCTCTTCCATCCCCAGAGGATGTCTTCAGACAGAGGAGATCTGCTAACAGTACCCCCTCCACAGAGCGAAAGAGCATGTATTATTCATCCACGCGACACAAGGAAGGGAAGCGCTACGGCAGCGTGGCTAAGAACGCAAGCTCTCGAGTGCTTTAGTTTGAATCCTGCCTCTCCACATTTATATGACTTCAGGCAAATTACTCAGCCTCCCAAAAATCTCCATTTCTTCATCTGTAAAATAAGGATAAGAATAAATCATGAGGTTATTGTGAAGATTAAATAAGACAGCCTTAGAACAACAGGAGGCTGGCACAGAGTAAATTCCAAATAAATGACAACTGAATTTAGTAACAAAGACTTATTGGAGTGCTCACAGATGCCAAGACCCACAGGTGCAGGGGAGGGAGTCTTAGGATGAAAGACAAACATAAAGTTAAGAACTTTAAAGGTGTGTCTGGGAACATAGAAACTTACACAATTAAAATCTAATTATTAATGCTTTACATCCCTGGCATGAAAGATATAGATACTTAAAAATATCATAACTGGTCATTTTTTACACTGTAATAAAGAGAATGAAAGGAAAAGAGTAGCCTTCCATGTGTAGAACATTCTTTCTTTCTTCTTTCCTTCCTTCCTTCCTTCCTTCCTTCCTTCCTTCCTTCCTTCCTTCCTTTCTTTCTTTCTTTCTTTCTTTCTTTCTTTCTTTCTTTCTTTCTTTCTTTCTTTCTTTCTTTCTTTCTTTCTTTCTTTCTTTCTTTCTTTCTTTCTGACAGGGTCTTGCTCTGTTGCCCAGGCTGGAGTGCAGTGGGACAATCATAACTCACTGCAACCTAGAACTCTTAGGCTCAAGCGATTCTTCTGCCCCAGCCTCCGGAGTAGCTGGGACTACAAACAAGCACCACTGTGTCTGGCTAATTTTTCTTATTTTTTGTAGAGATGAAGATGTCATTACGTTGTCCAGGCTGGTCTGGAACTCCTGGCCTCAAACAGTCTTCCCACTTTGGCCTCCCAAAGTGCTGGGATCACAGGTGTGAGCCACCCTGCCCAGCCTCCTTTTTTTTTTTTAAAGGTTAAAATATGTACTTTGAGACACCTGCTTTGTTTCCACCTCACTCTCCCTGCTCCCAAATGAGAGTCGTGAACACATGTAATTTGCCACTTGTCTGGTGTCAACTTGGTCGAGAGTTTTGTACCAGGGCAATCTTTATTCTGACGTTTGCTATTCAAGGAAGCTTGGAGTTATGGAAAGTTAGTCAGAGCCCAGGGGGTCCTTAGAGACCACCTGCTCTAGCTCTCCTTTGCACATGAAGAACCTGAGTCGATTAAGCAGCCTCTGTCCCTGTCATATATTTTGTGTAATGTGCTCTAATAGACATTCAGTGATCATACAAATATTAACTCCTCTGACTGATACTTAGCAATTTGTGTGTTGCCTCCAAGTTCACGGGCACCTGCATGGAAGTAGCGGCGGAGGTCATGCTTGGCCTTTCCTTAGGGCTAAGAGATACTCCATGATGATCTCTGGAGTCAGAATGTACTAGGAAAGAATGTGACCTAAACTTAAAAAGTCACATGTCCCTGAGCCCCAGGGCCTATCCCATCTTGCCACCAATTTAACCTTTAAAGGGCATGCCCTGGGGAAACAATGATCTCAGTCACTGCCCTTCAGCGCTGTGAACTCCAGACTGTGTGTGTAAAGGAAGCCTGAGTCAGGTGACTCCGAAAAGTTCAAAGCCACAGCCATCGTTGCAAGATTATGAAACCCCCAACCTATAGCGTTAGCTCAGGGAAGCGAGTCGACTGCTTCCTCAAAGAAACGTCTTTTGACGAGCCTAATGATTCATAAGAGAGCAGAAAATATGTTCTGCTTCTATTTATATTTTCCAAGCTGGCTTCACTGCCTTTATGAAATGTTGTTAGCACATGAGAAAGGTTATCTGTTGACTTTTAGCAGAATGATAAATTAAACTTCTCTTTTCTCTTTGTTTCTTAGTATAACACTAGTGTCGTTGCTTTCAAACACCCTCTTTTCAATGTATGATCGGCATCCACAAATATTCAACCCATTAAGTTGGAATTTTAAAAAGTCGATACACACATAATTAATACTAAACAGATGTCAATGATGAACATTAGCTGGTTGATGGATTGCAGTCATAATTAATGCCAAAAGTGTAAGAAAGAGCAATTTGACTTTATACTGTTCACATTAAAGCGACCAGGAAAAAAAAAATATGAAATCTTGTGATTCCGGAAGCATCTTGAAACAAACACATTTTAGAGTGTCATGAGCCTCTGCACTCTGCCTGTTCAGATATATATAGGGAATTCTGAAAAATTTGTCATATTTTTTTCTAATTGCTTTCAGATTTTATAAATTTCTGCCTATCAAATAAACTGCATTTATAAGACATAATTAACCTATTTTCATATTTTAATCATCAAAGACCTATATAACTGTAATCACAGTTTCAGATCAGCATGATAATCAATGTTATCAAACTGAATTAATTTAACTCTAATCAAAAGCAAAAATACCATGACATTCAAGTTAATGCATGCAGTTTTATTTTGGGAATGTGCAGTGTCTATTGGACTTTTTGAAATAATGAAAAAAATTCAAAATCCCTTTTTGCTTCCTCTGTAAGGGCGCAGGTGCCCCAGGGGGTGAACCACTGAGTTAGGGTCTCATACAGGGACCAGTAGTAGAATTTACATGGCCTTGGAGAGGGACATCTGTCACTTGTTTCCATCTCTGTCTCCTAGAAAAGGTGTGTATAACCAAGACACAAGCCCAATACTTACCTTTCCAGTGTTTCAACTTTCCCATCTGAAAAGTGGGAATAACTAAGAGATAACTTAAGAAAAGAAAAAAGAAAGACAAAAAGTAATACAGAAATCTGCATCTCTGGGCTTAACAACAAGTCTACATGAAGAAAACAATTTCGGTGCTCCGAGTGTAGAGAAAACCTCATGATTTCACCACTTCTTCCGAGTCCCGGATAAACTCAACGTGTTTGAGGGTTTAAAGAATTCCAAAAATTCAGCTAGACCAGATTAGTTCCATCTCAAGTGATTTGAATTCAATAATCTTCAGAAAAAAAGAGTACAATTCCAGAGGGAGAAATTAGTTTGAATTCCGGACCAAGTGAACAAAGCCAAAGGTTTGGACTCAAGCCCTAAAGAGATTCAAATTTTATTTCAGTCCAAAATCAAACTTGTTTCATTATTTCCACATCTTCTTCTTTTGTGGTTTATATCGTAGCTGTTGGGGGTGACTTTCCTTAGGAAACAGAGCTTGTACCTTGATAGCTAACGGGATGCTTTAAAAAGTGTACTCACATAGACAATAGTTCCTTCTCACTTCAGACTTTTCTAAAAGTTCTCCCTGAGTTGAATCCCAAGCTACACATGTACATTCTTATGCAAATAAGCCAAATATCCCAACCAGGTGCAGAAAACAGGAAATTCCAACACAGAAACAGAAACATTATTTGCTCAGAGAATTGCAACATTCTCGGCATTAAATACTCTAATCTCATAAAGAGTCAGGTGCTGAGAGAGTTGGGGACTCCTGCATTTCAGCCTGAGGAGATCAGCATGATCCCAACAAGATGTGATACCCTGAAGGACCGCTATCTCTGCCTTTCGTCTACACAGCCCATTGGCCAACTGTCTTCTCTGCAAGAGTCTCCATCTCGCAGACAAGTGGTCTGTGTTTCTCTGATGTGCTTTTTGGAATCAGAAGAAAACCTACGGACGTGATCTGTACTTGAGTGACCCGCTGGTTTGCAGTCAATAATCCAAATCGGGTGAGATGAATGTAAGTCACTGAAGTGCAATACTAGAAGTTCACTACCACCGTCTTGCCACCTCACTGCTCTCAGTGAATGCTCTGACATCAAGCCCAGGCTCCCCTCCTTGCAAAGCTCTGCAGAATTTGGATTTGCTCCAGTTAATCTTAGGTGTTGAAACTCTCCAGCACACCCTCAGTCCCAGCCAGGACTGGCTCTTTCCTACATCTGCCAACTTCTCCTTCTCTACTGTGTCTGCTCCTGACATGCCCCTGTCTGCACTGCCACCCTTCTCCTCTCCAAATCCCAGTCTTTCCTTGAGGATCTACCTAAGTCCCATCTTCTCTATGAAGTTCTTTCTCCTGACCCAGCCCCAAAAGATCATTCTCTTTTCCCAGTTTCTATTGCACTCAGAACCAGTGCCACATACATTGGCACTTACTTATGATTGTCCAAAGCCAATATACCATCTAGTACTTCTGCTACCACCTTGTAAACTCATAAACCTATAAGCTCACTGGGGAAGGGATTATGTCTTACATTTCCACATCATCCTCTCCACAAAGACACTGGAACAGATTCACTGAGACCCAAGCTGATTGACTAGAGTATCGTGAATTAAGGATGGAGCCAATTCCTAATTAAATGGATCTAATAGACCAAGTACACTTTCTCTGTGGTCTTGAGTTTATATTAGCAAGGAAAGGGTAAAAATTAACATCTAGAAATTAATGAGATAAACTTTACAAAACTTTCCGGTGTGTAGGTAGGGTCCCGAAGTGATTGGTTCTGTGAGAGTGTTGTCTTATAGAACAATACAATTAATAGTGCTTGACCGAATGCAGGTGAGAGGAAACCAGAGACAGCAGGGACAAGGTCATCTCTTTATAGAGAGAAGGGGTCATTTTTGTTGTACACGATAGTAGCTTTTTTTTTTTTGTGAGACAGAATCTTGCTGTGTCACCCACGCTAGAGTGTAGTAGCATCATCATAGCTCACTGCAGCCTCCGACTCATGGGCTTGAGTGATCCTCTTGCCTCAGCCTCCCAAGCAGTTGAGACTACAGGCACACACCACCACACCCAGCTAATTGTTTCTCTATTTTTAGTAGAGATGGGGTCTCGCTCTTGCTCAGGCTGGTCTTGAACTCCTGGCCTCAAGCGATCCTCCCACCTTGGCCTCTCAAAGTGCTAGGATTACAGGCATGAGCCACCCACCGTGCCTGGCCTGTGGTGGTTTCTCGTTAGAAATTTACAGTGTGTAGATGTTTAGAGCATCCCAATTTCAGCACTAAAGTCTTATTTCAAAGCCCCACTAAAAACTGACCCTGGGAAAAGAAAAAAAATGAGCACGTTTTTTTCTGTCATGCACAATGCTTCCAAATTATTTGTATTTGTCATCCTGAAACATGTTTATTGACTTAAAATCAGGTGTAGCATCAATCCCATTTATGACAAACAACACTCCCTGCAGCCTAGTTCCTGGGGAGTGAAACAAACATCAGGAAGCTATTTGTTGCTTATGCAGGTTAAGATAATAGTAATGATGGGCAACACTTATGGAGCATTTGCTCTCTGCAAATTCTTGGGCTCCGCCCCTATTTCTGATTCAGGGAGATTGAGGCAAGGCCCAGGAATATGCATTTTCGTCAAGCACCCTGGGTGATTATAATGTTGGAAGTCCTTAATCACATTTTTAAAAACACTGATTTAAAGGAATGTTCATATTTTGGCCCACATGAAGCTGAAAAAAACCTAACTACTGTCATTTTGAGACCAAATGGAAGAGCAGCAGGAATTCTGTCCAATTCAGAACGTTCTATGACACAGTCTTCCCTTACCTCCCACTTTGTTTATATGTCATTTATGCTCACTAAAAGAATTTCTAGAGGCAAATATAGTAGCAGTGGCTATTGTCATTTGTACCACAGAGCCTTGAAAAGGCTTGGAAATTGGTGGCACCAAGTTACTTTGGAAGTGGAGTTAGTAGATAGAATTGCTTAAGAGGTTGTTGACAAGCTGTTAGGAGTCCACTTCTGATAGAGTACGGTAAGCTCCCCCGGGACCTGCCCTCCCACAGATAACAATAATAAACTTTGAACAAAAATTAAAAAAAAATCTATCTGAAAGCATGGTAGAGTAAACAAAAGCAGGCTTATTCTAGAGGGGAGTTGACTTTTGGAAGAAGAGAATGGCACAAGGTAGCAGGGTAAGTTTCCCTCCCCACCTTTTTTTTGTTTGTCTGTTTTTTCGGCTGAGGGAAGGTGGCCACGTCACACTGCTAAAACCCCAATAGACAATTTGTTGTCTTTCTGGCCTGAAAAACCAGACAAAAGCGTTCAGGGCAACAATAGCCACAACCAAAGGGAAAATAAAGAGTTACTATTAGAAAGGAGAGGGCCAGAGAAGGAGAGCCACTGATTATGTATGTAAACTGTGCCCCAATATCTGGCTGACTCCCAAGCTGCACTGCACAGGGCAAAATGCAAACAGCCCAGCTAAATATACAAGAACTAAAAGGAGATCTGAGCCGCCACCTCGAATCAGCATTTTCATTTGAATCCAACCAAGGCAATTGCCTACTAAAACAAATAAATGGGAAACAACAACGCTCTCCCAGATTATCCACAACATAACATTCGGAATATCCAGAACACAATCCAAAATTATTCTGCACATGAAGAAACAGGAAAATGTAACTCATTCTCAAGAGAAAAGATAATTAACAGAAATTGAGCTTGAGCCGACCCAGATGTTTGAAGCAGCAAAGATTTTAAAGTAGCTCTTGTAGCTACATCCAATGATGTAAAAGACATTATACTTCTAATAAATGAAAAGATAGGAAATCATAGCAAAGATACAGAAACTATTTTTAAAAAGTAGAAATTCTCAAACCGAGAAGTATAATATCTGAAATAAAATATTCACAAGATAAAGTAAGTGTAGGATGGAAATAACAAAGGACAGTGTCAGGAAACAAGAAAACAGATCAACAGAAATCATGCAATTTAAAGAACAGAAAAGGTGGTTAGAACTACACATCCATTCCCTTACTTGACTTAGCCAAATGAATTTCTCTTCTCTACCCCAGCAGAAGACTAAAGGTTTAACATTCTCTAAAGAGTGCAAAATAAAAAGGTCTCTGGACTGAGTGACCAGGCATAGTTGAGAATGGTAGCACGATATTAAAAACAGAAAAATAAACTAGAAATTGACATACCGGATATGGAGATAATGCCCACCCCCGCCCTAGCACTCTTTCTCAAACTGTTAGCAGCCAGGCTTATACCATCTAAGGAAGATATTAAAATGTTCTACTTTGGGGAATCCTACCAACCCAGAAGAAAAGACCCAATGCTACTGATAGTCAAGGTTCTATTCTCTAGCAAAACAACCCAACCAGTTTGTAGGACAGTATGTGCCTGGATGATTGCATTCCAGGAGCACAGTGGAGAAAGAGAGCTGAGACTTCCATCATTTAGTGTGCAGATTTTCATAAAATACTCATGTTTTCAGCCCCAAGCCTCCCTCCCACCCTCTCCTGTGCCAAACATTCCCATCAAGCAGATGAATTAGATGTCTGAGTGAAGGTCAGAGGGAGGCTTACTTCTAGCTACATTTGCTTTCGTAATTTTGAATTTTCTAACACAAGCATACATTAATTATACAAAAAATAAAACGTTAATTTTGAAGCACTCAGTAAAAGGATTGACAGGTAAATTTGAGGAAATAGCACACAGACTGCAACAAAAGACAAAGAGGGCAGCTGGACGTGGTGGCTCACACTTATAATCTCAGCACTTTGGGAAGCCATGGTGGGAGGATTGCTTGAGCTCAGGAGTTCAAGAGCAGCCTGGGCAACATAGTGAGACCCCATCTCTACAAAAAAAGTAGAAAAATCACCGGGCATGGTGGCACATGCCTATAGTCCTAGCTACTAGGGAGACTGAGGCAGGGGGATCACTTGAGCCCAGGAGTTCAAGGCTGCAGTGAACTATGATCATGCCACTGCACTCTAGCCCAGGCAACAGAGTGAGGCCCTGTCCCTTAAAAATAAATAAAAACATAAAAAGACAAAGAGAAGAAAAATCAAAAAATAAAGATAAAAAATTTAGAAAATCAATTCAAGAAGTCTGACATCAACTAATAGTAGTTCTAAGAAAAGAATAAAGAAAACAAAGAGAAGAAACTGTCGGAGAAATAATAGAAACTTCCCAGAACTAAATGAGTCTCCAGATTGAAAGTAACCACAAAGTGTTCAGCATAGTGAATGAATAAACAGTGATACACACTAAAGTATGCCAGGCATTTTAAAAAGAAAATAGTAAAATCATTTAGAGAGAACAAAACAATCACGTGCAAAAGAAATGAAGTCAGAAATGCACCAGAATGTTCAACAGCAGCACTGGAAACCAGAAGACATTGAACCAATGCTTACTTCAAAATTCTGAGGGAAATTATGTTCATACCTAGAATTCTATTACCAGCCAAATGATCAAACAAGTATGAGAATAAAGATGTTTTCACATATTCCAGGAATCTAGAATTTTACCTCCAATGCACCTTTTCTTAATAAGCTTCTACAGAACGTGCTCCAGAAAAACAAGGGAGTAAAATAAGATAAGGATGCCAGACGCAGGACAGGTGCAAGAAAAATCCAGGAGCAAACTGAGCAACAAGACTGCGATCCAATTAAGTACAGGCTGGACTAGGAGGATTAAGGGCTCAGGGCGGGATGCCTTTGGAGCACAAGGGATTGATCAATTATCAAAACTATTGGGTCATTTGAAAGTAAAATAGAAGGTGTTTGACAGACCTGAATGCTCATGAGGGGTTGGGGGGAATTATAGAAATAGTTAAAGAGGCAATTATTATTGTTAGGCAGGGACCAAATGTGCAGGTGGCAGATACAGGCCAGGAGAGCAGTACCTAGGGGTGAAGAAGCTGGGGTGGGGAGCAGGGACTGCAGGAAAACACACCTAACAACCACAAAGAGCAGGAACTTGAGGTTTTGAGCATACACACCTATGGAGCTGTAACTTTGTTGTAAGAACACCTGTCAGTCATGTATATCAATCATCTGGTAACATCCCACACCTGCCGTAAGCCCTTCCCCAGACCAGGCCAATAAAAGGAAATCACCTAGGAGTTCTCAACATCTTTCTCCACTCACAGAAACTGACGGAACGTACTCTCACTTTATATACTCCCTTCTTCTCTGCAATAAAAGCTGTTCATGTGGAATTGCTTCCTGTCTGTGGTCACTCTGTCACACCGGCTCTGCTTGTGAATTTTCCAAGCAAAGAGCCAAAGAACCAGGACAACAGTCCGCCAAGAGGCTGGATCTGACAATTATCTTCAATACAAACAAAAATTTCTAAACCCAACAAAATGTAATTATAGCACACCACTTGGCTCAGAAGCAAACAATATATACATAACCATAATAAAGTAAACACCAAATGTGATTTAACCATAGATTTGATAAAATTGCACTGGTAGAATCAGATGAATAGAATAGGGAATGCACAGAAATGAAACTTGGCTGCTATAATACCAATGAATAGAGCATGTCGAACACTGATAAATCAAGAAATAACAGTATATGCATATTATTTAGAACCAGGAGGTAAATACCAGAATAACCAGCTAAAAGAGAGGATTGCCAGTGACAGCCTCTGGACAGCAAGATCACAGATTGGTTGTGGAGGCGGGGACTATTGTTTTTCTTAATTGGCCTTTAAATACGATTTGACTTTTAACCAGGTTACGTATAACTTTGATAAATATAAAAAGAAGTTTAAAATAAATATGTACAATAAAGTCTGAATTGGTACCTGTCTGATATATGCTAAAGAATGATTTTGGGAGGGGTAATGATAACGATAGCTAAGACTTAAGTTGTGTTCACAATCTCCCCATGCCTTCCTAAGCATCTAATACGTAGCAATTCATCAATCCTTATAATGTTCTAATGTCCCCATTTTGCAGACAAAGAAACTGAGGCAGAGTAAAGTTAAGTAACTTGTCCAATGTGACAATGTTGTCTTTGTCTCCTAGGTCCTCTGCCAATACTTCAGTCTCGATACTGAGTTCTACATTCTGAGAAGGTTCTTGAATTACTGTGGTTGAATTCTGTCACTATATTCTATGTAACAAGTACCTTTAGGAAAAATACCTAAATGCTTATTTATTAAACACTGTTCTCATACACAAATCCATTTACTATTTATAATAAGCATGGAGAATAGCAGCGCTATCCTTATTTTAGTGATGAGAAAGACTGAGGTTCAAAGAGTCTAAGTAACTTGCCTAAAATCACACAGTGGGATCCCCATAAGTGTGAGTCAAATCCAGTTTTACTGACAGATTTCTGCATTGTCCAAACTGTTCTTGGTTCATGTTGTTTGCAAGAATAAAGCTGTACTATATTTAGATGATTCAGACTCATGGAAGTTTTTTTAAAGGTCAGATGTCTTTTCTTCACAAGCAGGTGCAAGAGCCTTAATGAGAAATCATTACTTTTCAGAATGGTTTGAGATGTATTCAGAAGAAGAGAAATGTCTTTCACTAAAATACATATGCTAAAAGGTCTAACATTACGAGCAACGTATTGGGGGGTTTTTGGAGAAGAGGGAAATGGGCGGTGTTTAAATCATTTAAGTGACCTCTTATGTTTCCCGTAGTTTCAACATAATTCTTCAGTAAGTTGACGGCACTTCCAGCTTTGAAATGTTTTTGCATATATTTGATGTGCTGTAACTTCCCCTTCCTTTGAAAGAAACATTGGTTATCTTCCAGAGAGCTCTGGGAACGTTTTACAGGTCTATCATCTTTGGGGGAAAATGGTCTCTCACATAAAATATTGTGTTAGGCATTGAAAGCTGGCTTTGTTAATCTTCCATCTCTTAAAAATTGGGCCATGGCAATGACATTATAAGAGAGCAGTTGTCTATAATTTGCACAGCTAAATTTGGTTTCCGGATTGTCAAATATGCGAGTGCATTGTTTGGAATAATAGTTAATAATAGTTTCCAAGCAAGTCGGAAATAGAGCTACTATCATTGAAAAGCTGGAGCCAAAATGCAACTGCCTTTCCAGAAAGATAATGAGTTAATGAGGAAGACCTCTTTCACACCAACGACAACACCACCACCGTTCAGAATTATTCGGGCGCCCACTACCTTGAACGTCAAGTTGCTAACCCACCACAATGTGGTCTCTAAGAATAGACCCACACCGCCCCTGCGGCAAGGGCATGAGCTAAACAGCTGGCACTTGTCTCTGTGTTCTGCAGGAAATGATGACTACAATACGAATAAGGCCCTGGGTTTATAGAGCTTCTGTTGGGAACCAGGGCAAGCTGTTGGATTACGAAAGAGGGTGACTTTCAAACTCTGAGATTCTAGGGCACCAGCAATAGCTCCTTTGATGTGCTGCCCAGAACAGCCTTCCTGGATGCCCCCAGCACAGGTTTTGCATTGGATATTCTCCATCTGCCCCACTAGAACCACCCTCTGTCCTCTTCCTCTCTGCGCTGTGTCCCCGGAGGCTGATCTCTAAGGACTGCCGCCACACAGCTCCAGTGAACTCCAGCTTCCTGTTGGTTTTGGACAACGCGGGTACCGGGCACGTGATCAGAGGATGCTGGGAGAGTGAGGACGGCACGTTGGCTCCCCTGACTTGGCAGCGGCTGCTGCTGTTGCTGGTCCCGGTGCTTCAGCATGCCTCGTGGCTTTTCCCTAAACCTGCTCCACCTTCGCAAATGTTCCCTCCACGGAACTCTCTTGGGTCACCCCTTTGCGTGTGTCAGTTTCCTATGGGACACGGACAGATAATACGACCCCATGCTCTTCCCTTGCAACACATCGAAGTTGGCTCCCGCCATGAGATTTCAGCTTTTGGAGAACGTAAAGGTTGGTGAGATGGACACTCTCCAGGCTGCCTGAGACTTAGTCCCAGCTCAGCTTTATCTGCTCTCTATGTGAACTTGAGCAAGTCATAGAAACTTCACCGTCTGGCTTTTAAAGCTCTGGACATTCAGAACATGGGACTTCACATCCTCCAAACCTCCAGTCAGGCCCTTTCCAGAACCACGCCGACCTCGCAACCACTACGCACCATTTCCCACTTCATGCTTCACTTTCCTGGCAACATGGTACAGCCCTTCCCAGTAGATGCTCCATCTCAGCCTTTGTCTCCGCCAATGCGCAAAGCACAATTCTTAGTCCACGATACCGTCCCAGTACTTGTTAACTTGGGAACAACTCAGTATATGTAAATTTATATCAGTAGTATTTAATAAATTACTAGTAGTATTTAATAAATACAATTTAGCCATATATTTTATGACCATTTGCCTTCGTGTTCTGCGATAGACTGCTCTGTTTTTTCCCTAAGGCCTTTGGAAATGTGTAAGATGTAACATACAGCATGTCCTGATGGGCAAGTGTGTGTGTGTCTGTGTGTGTGTGTGTGTATCTGTATCTATCCAACTGTCTATCAATTGTTAATACTGTCTAGGGGTTGAGGGTGGATGGTAGAACCATGATAAAAAAGAAAAAAAGGGGCTGTAAAATAATGTAACTCTGGGTTTCAACACCAGCTTGTGTGACTGACTGTGTCACCTTGGACAAATCACTTAAGCTCTCAGATCTTATTTCCTCTTCCATAAAAAATGCTGCTAATCCCATCTCTGTCCCAGGTTATTATTGAGGATTAAATTACTTATTTTACGTAAAGTGCCTGACACATAGAAGTGCTTAACAAGTGTTCATTTCCTTCCTCCCAGAATCACGGCTTCTAAACAATGGAAATCCTGAAATTCCATGGAAGTTCTATTTCTTTTTCCAAGAGTCCTGGATTCTTTGAGTCAACCTGCCTAAGGCCAGAAGCTCTGACATCAGAAGTTTTACAGATGGACAAAATAAAACTTTCTACTGTGGAGACCTTCAAATTAATCTCAGCAAAGCCCCTTGAGGTCAACTTCTTAATAGCCAGAAATTTAGGTGATTAAATAAGACTTAGTAGTAAAGACATGAGTTTTGTTACCTGTCTCCTGGGTTCTTAAGAAACCAGAGGAGCCCCTAAGATGTCACCACGAGGCTGAGAATTGGCTCAGTGCTGGATGTCTTCAGCCCAACTCATCCATGTGTTCAGTTTTACTATTATAGGCTACAAAAAAATCCAGAGGAGAAAGGAAACTTCTGGGGTGATGCATATATTCACTATTTTGAACATGTCGATGGTTCGTGGGTGTATATATATACATATATATGTTCATTTTATTATTATATATCAGTTGGGACTCTCAATAGAGCTGTTTTAAAAGGTCACACAAGAAAAGGACATTTTTTTAAAAGGCAAAAATTCATTAGCCTGTGCACTTACGTTTTGTATATTTTATTGTGTGTAATTTATATCTTCATAAACTATAAATAAATAAAGCAAAATGTCGAACGGTGAATATATAGGCTATCTTGTGCATAAGGAATAGACAGGATATAAAAATATATATTTGCATGTGTTGGTATCTTCATAAGAGTTTTATTTATAAAAATAAACAAGAATTAAATGAGAATTATCACATATGGCCCAAGGAGAGGAAGACAAGGATGGAGGAAGGAGTGAAGCTTCTTAATATTTACCTCTTCAGATTGTCTTGCTCTTTGAATCCTGTGAAAACTGAAAGTAAATAAAGAATCTTTAAAGGGAGATGAGTAACTAGGTGATCGGGGTGGAGCGTGGGGGAGTTGATACCGGGACCAGAAAAGGCCAGATCGGTACTTTCTAAAATCAGAAATACTTTGAAAATATGAACAAGAAAAGCCCAGGTTGAAAGGTTCTGCAGTGCTCTGTGAAAACGCCACCCACGGCTTGAGGGTACTGAGTAGGTGTCCTCCGCAATCTGCCTGCCGCATGATCTATCTCCTGCCCGGGAGTATAAACATCTTATTAGACTCTAAACAGATTTGCCAGGTCTATTTAAAATGAAACAACCCCCAAACACCTTACCATGTACTCCCGTTATGATAACAAATTGACCAGCTGGTACATATACATTCAGAGACCTCTGTACGTGCTGAACATCCATGCAGCACTGACAGGAACCCAGGGAAGGGGGCAAGCTCATTCTCTTAGGGAGTTCAGGCCAGCTCACAGGTGAAACGGCAGGGGACAGCTCTTGACAGTTGTCAGCTGCTAAAGGAAGACCTGCAAGTTCAAAGGGGATGGGACCAGCCAGGGTCATGACTTCTGTGACTCAATTTCCTTTTTTTGTACAGACAGGGCCTCACTCTGTCACCCAGGCTGGAGAGCAGTGGCACAATCATAGCTCACTGTAGCCTCAACCTCCTGGGCTCAAGCGATCCTCCTGCCTCAGCCTTCCGAGTAACTGGGACTACAGGCACGTGCGGCCACACCTAGCTAATTTTCTTATTTATTTATTTACTTATTTATTTTTTTAGAGATGGGTTCTCACTATGTTACCCAGGTTGGTCTCAAACTCCTGGCCTCAAGTGATCCTCCTGTCTCAGCCTCCCGAAGTGCTGGGATTACAGGCGTGAACCAACATGCCCAGCCATCAATTTCTAGACACTAATTTTTAGCCCCCGCACCCCCACCCCACTGTCAGGCCCCACAGTGGCTGGAAAGGAAACAGGCTCGGTTTACTACCTGCCAGAAGGGGGTCCCACACAGCCCACGCATGGCTCGGCTGTCCCCCTTGCTAACCTTTGAGTCACTGAGAGCCCTTCTTCCCTGGTTCCCTCCCTCCTTCCTCTTCTAGGCCCCTCCCTACAGGTCTGGGCTCCATCCTGCCTCAGCTTCCTAGGTTCCTGCTAACAACCCCCATTTGTCCCGTGGACCAGGAAACCAGGGCTGTCATAACAAAGGCTCACAAAGCAGGTGGCTTAAAACCACAGATATCTGTTCTCTCTCAGTTCTGGAGCCAGAAGTTCAAAATCAAGGTGTCAGCAGGGCAGTGCTCCCTCCAGATCCTCCAAGGGAGGATCCTTCCTTGCCTCTTCCAGCGTCTGGTAGACCGAGGCATTCCTTGGTTCGCAGCAGCATCACTCCAACCTCTGCCTATTCTAGTATGACCTCGTATTGTCTTAAATCTTAATCACTTCTGCAAAGACCCTATTTCCAGATAAGGTCACGTTCACAGGTGTTAGGGATTAGGACTTCAATATATCTTCTTGGGGGGCACAGTTTAACCCACAACACCCTACTTTCTGAGAGGGATCCCCGCTATACAAACAAGTCTTGCCTGTCGTTGCAATGATATCTCATGGCAAAACTTCCAGGGGTGATTATGTTAAAAGCCTCCCTCCCCGCAGCAGGGTGGGATGAGTAAAGAGATTAGAAAAACCACTTCCTTCCAGGTTGGGGAGCATGAGCACAGAGAAGCCCAACTGGCCCCGCGAGAGGTCCCCGTTGGCGCTTGCTGGCTGACACGCTCCTGAGATCTGTGAAGCAATGCTGACTTCGAGGCTGTAATGGAAAGGAGGGTAGAACCTGCATCACCACCACCTCCAAGGAGTTGGGTAATCGTCCTGATCCCTGGTTTCCTGGCTGTAAAAAATAAAGAGGTTGAGTTATGTTACCCAGGGGTTTTTTTAGCTTGAAAATGTCCCAGTTTCATGGTGATATTTGGGGGTGTCCTGCTTTCACTGACTCTGTGTTAACCAGAGGTAACTGACTCAGAGCCTGGGCAGGGGTCCCCGGATGGAGACCCCCCCCCAAACCTCGACCCCCCGCTGTCAGCTTGCAGCCCTGCCTGGGCTGGGAGACCAGAAGGTTGAATTGGCAGAAAGGCAAGGGAGGCTTGAAGGGTGTGGGCAGCTGCTCTACAGAACATAGGCCCGGTTCCCTTGAGGCTCCTGTGAGGGGATCATTTGGGTTCCTGCAACTCCTACTTTTCCGCCAGTCACTTGCCTTGCTCACAGGTACCTCCTCAAAGTGGGGCAAGGGAAATTGAAAAAGACCAGTTGGACTTCCTGCCCACTAGCGCTTGATTTAGGAGGATTTAGGCAAGATCTTAGATTTCCTGAAACTTGACCTCTCTGTGTGCCCACTCTCTGAGGTCTCACCCAGGCAGTCCCGTCCCCTCCTCATCTCTAGGAACCCTCTGTCCCCTCCTGCACCATGGGGTACCACTTAAATGACAAAAAATAAAAAGACTTTTTGTATAGCAGAGATCCCTCTCAGTAGAGTGTAGGTAGCCAAGGCGTTGTGAGTTGAATGGCGTTTCCAAAAGGATATGAACCCACTGGGTGCTGGTTCATTCCCTTAGGCAGGCAGACAGACATCTGTCCATCAACAAGCAGTCTTCAAGCACCTGCAGTGTGAGTAGGGTGGCCTCACTGTCCCCAGAGTCCAACCAGCCTCAAGTCTGCCTGGACCTTCCTAAGAGGGGCACCAGGAGGACGGTGGGTAAGGGGGTCAGGGGACACGTGAGACACTGTGCTTGACAGACTAGAATTTGAACCCAGGCCACTTAAAGCTCTAAGGCCCTTGGCTTGGGGGATGGAGCAGTTTGCACAGAGTTCCTGTGGTTGATAATTTGTGTCCTAACCCCTGGGCCACATCTTAGGTGAGTTGGTGTCTCCGAGGAGTGTGTGTCCATCGGTAACTCTGCCTAGTAGAAAATGTTTTTCTCTGGCTTCCCTACCTGCCCGTGCCCCCGGCCCCAGCAGCCCCTGTGGATCAGAATGGTCCCAATCATGTGCCTTGTGACCACGCCGACACCCAGTGCTATAGTCACTAGCATTGCATTCGGGTTACAAAACTTTTTCCGCATTGCAACACAAGCCCCCACACTAGATTGATCTCTTCCCTCCATTTCTCAAGACTTGTTTGTACATTGATTTCATCCCAGCAGCTTTATTTCAAGTGAATCCAAGTAGACTTCCTCTTTTAACTTAATTGAATCTTAGGGGAAACCGGCGTCCAAGCCCTTAAAAAGGGCTCTGATCCCAGGCTGGTGTTGTCTTTTAAGCACAGAGAATACACTTTCTCCTTATTTTTGCCTCAGTGGCACCCAACCTAAGTCTATGCTCCTGTGCGCTCCTCAGGTCCGTTTCTTTGATACTAGCTCCTTGGACACTGTTTCTCTCTGCCTGAAGACCTAAAAAGACCATGAGCTGAGGAGGCATGGGTAGGGGAGTGAGTGACAGGGTCATCTGATGCTTGGGGGCCTGCCTGGCTCACCTGTGATCCCTACTTACATGATCCTTCATAGAACTACCCATTGTCCTTATGGTTCTAGTTATGTATTTCTGTAGGCAAGCCACTCCAAAACCTAGTGGCTTAAAACAGCCATCATTTATTTAACTCACAAGTGTACGATGGGGACAAGGCTATCAGGGAAATCTCATCTCTGCTTCACACAGTACCCGCTGGGGTGTCTCAATGGGGGGCTGGACAATCGCTTCCTAGATGCCTCATTCTCATACCTGGGAAGTTGGTGCGCATGCTAGGATGGGAGCTCAGCCACGGCTGAGGGATGAAGGCCCCAGGGGCTCTCCACATGGGCCTCCTCCTAGGCTATGTGGCTTACTGATGGCACAGTGGGTGGGTTCCAAGAGCAAGTGTCCCAAGAGAACATGGCACTTTTATGACCTAACCTCGGAAGTCATGTGATGTCATTTCTACCATTCTCTACTGATATAGGCAGTCATAAAGGCCGACTCATGTCCAAAGAAGAGGGACACAGACCTCACCACTAGATGGGAGAATTGTCAATGTCACATATTAAGTGCATGGGGGATGGGATATATTGTGGTGGAAATCTCTGGGAAATCCAGTCTGCCATGATTTATTCTCTGGCTGTAATAATTCACATTTATCCTACATATGAAATACACTCAACCTCTTCCTCCAAAGCCCCCAAGTCTCATCCCACTAAGTACACTTGGAATTTCAGGGTATCATTGTCTAAATTCAGTCCAGGTACTCATGTGTCACCTCGTTCTTTGAGAATAGCTCCTTGGAAACTATTTCTCCCTCCCTGAAGACCTACAAAAGCCTGTGAACTAAAGAGACAAGTTATCAGCACCCTCCCCGCTCCATAAGACACACCCAACATGCAGTAGTGGTACAGGCATAGGATAACCACTATAAACTCCCATTCAAGAGGGGAAAAATTAGCCAGGTGTGGTGGTGCGCGCCTATAGTCCCAGCTACTCAGGAGGCTGAGGAGGGAGTATCCCTTGAGCCCAGGAGCTCGAGGTTGCAGTGGTCTATAATCACACCACAGCACTCCAGCCTGGGTCACAACAGAGAGACACCTTGTCTCTAAAAAAAGAAGGAGAGGGAGGAGAAGAGGCACACGGCATTATCTGGTCCATAGCAGTTCTGAAATCCAGCCAAGTACAGGCTGCCACTCCCTTGGTTAGGGCTGAGTCCTGCTGCCTGGGAATTACTCTCTGTTCCCTGTGAGCGCTTAGTTCTTCCCTCTTAATCATGCTTCTTTTTCCTAAAACATAAGCTTATGTGTACAGGAAAGTAGTTTTCTCAACCCATTTCCCACCATGGAAGTTTGGGAATTTTCAAGGACCTCTTTTCATTTTGTACTGTCTCTCTCCCTTTCCATCCAAGTTGACATAATTCTTTTTAATAATCTCACAGGTGTTTTGTAGATCAATTTATAAATCCATACCATTAGATAAAAGCCATACCCACAAATCTATTTGAGAGAAGTTCTCTACCTTGGACTGCTAGTGAGGCTTCTGTACGACATTGCCTTAAGATTTTCAGAAGTCCTATTTTTTTTCCTATGGATAGGATCTGTGAACCATGCCCTTAAGATCCTTACAAAGCCTCTTGTCTGAAAGTTTTTATGAGGAATCATCTTTCATTTTCCTGATGTCTTAACAAAGAATCATAGAGACCCACCATGAATTTGATCTTTGCCTGGAAGTCATTTCTTAACTTGGGAATAGTTGGCTAACTGGAGAATCTGGGGGTGAGAAAGTTTTATTTTTTAACCCAGAAAGCCCTAACTCTTTATATTTTCTTTAGATTTTTCTTGGTCACTGAGTAGCCCCTTTTAAAGCTCATTTCTGTCCATTTGCATTTCACTAAAGCCCACTAGAAGAAGGCAGGTGGCACCTCCAACACTCCACCCAGAAATCCCTTTAGCCAGAGCATCAGGTTTAGTAGGCACATTCCTTATTTTCTATATTAATGCAGGTGACAGTGTTGCTGCCAAAGTTCCTGCCACTACATAATGAAGGTCCCCTTTTCTCCAGCTTCCAGAAATATTTTCTTACTTTCCTTTAAGCCTTCACAAAACTCTCTTCAAGGCCTTTAGGCAGTCACTTGCTACTCAGTTTCAAAGCCAATGACACTTGTCTTAGGTTTGGGGTTGAGCAGCAACTCATTCCAGCACCAAAATCTGGTCCAGTTACCTGTTGTTTTATAACAAACTTTCCCAACACCTAGTAGCTGAAAAAAACAATCATTTGTTTAGTTTACAAACTGTACTTGGAATAGGGCTTGGTGGAAAAGCATTATTTCTATTCTACCTAGTATCAGCTAGCGTAGCTTGACTGGTGGTTTAAGAACCACTTTCAACACGGCTCGCTCACATGCTTAAGGAGTTGGCACTATTGGTTGGGAGCTTGCCCAGGGACAGGTCTAGGGACCTTAGTTCCTCTCCACAGAGGCTTTCCCATGGGCTGCTTGGCGTCCTCATGGCATAGTGGCTGGGTTCCAAGAGCTAGTACGGTAAGAGAACAAGGTAGAAGAACATGGCATTTTCATAATTTAGCCTCCGATAGCATCTCTTCCACTGTGCTCTATCAGTAGAGGCTGCCACCACAAAGTTCCACTGAAGCCCACTCAGGCAAGGGAAGGGAATATAAACCCCACCACTTGATAGGAAGAGTGTCAGTGTCACACTCCAGAAGAACAAGTGGGATGAGACAGACAGACAATCTTTGGAAAACACAGTCTGATCTACCCATGAAGGTTCAGGAAAATAACAGGTAAAAACAGCTTCAAAGGCATACCCTGGTATACATATACCACATTTTACTAATCCACTCACGTATTGATGGACACTTGGGCTGTTTCCACACCTTTGCAATTGTGAATTGCGCTGCTATAAACATTCGGGTGCAGGTGTCTTTTTCATAGAGCGATTTTTGTTCTTTGGGGTAGATGCTCAGTAATGGGATTGCTGGATCAAATGGTAATTCTACTTGCATCTCTTTAAGGTATCTCCATATGGCTTTCCACAGAGGTTGCACTAGTTTGCAGTCCCACCAGCAGTGTATGAGTGTTCCTATCTCTCCGCATCCACGCCAACATTT